>CALNVZ010003431.1:28134055-28148223 GCA_940671915.1 Paracentrotus lividus | reverse complement strand
GGCCACGAATTTCGTGAGATTGACAAAAGTGAAAATACCATAGCCAGTTGTATTTCTTTTTATTTTACATTTTAGGCTAATATAGGCTTATCATGTGAAGTATATAAATCCTATAGGCATGATAGGATTGTGTTTTAATCACACTGAAAATAAAGATTCCTTTTAATGTATATAAAAAAAAACAGAGTGAAAAAGTAGCACGTTTACAAATTCGAGATTTAAAAATTGGCAGTCGAACTAAAGAACTGCTTATATCTTAAACCATTTTGCTGGAACAATGATAATGATAAATATGGTAAAACTGAAATTATTCAGGAATTAAAGGAAACACCCGATGAATTGTTTTGGAAACTACATTTGGACGAATTGTTGAGATCGACAAAGTGCAAATACCATAGCAAGTTGCTATTTCTTTTTTATTTTACTTTCTAATGAATCAATTAGAGTAAATTTAATTCGACAGGCACTGTAGTTATTAATGCTAAACATAGCTGACAGATTCGAGTTTGTAGAGAATATATTAAAGAATATATATCATATCTCATTCTTTGTAACTGACTGTGGTGTGCACTAACAGAAGTATAAGAGTTAGAAGGATCTATTTCTATCGGAGAAGGGAATATATTCGTAATTGGGAATGTGAAGGATGGCCCATCACAGGGTTTCGAAGTGTAGACGGTATGCCACACGGGCCGCCATCTTCGGTAGAACGCATCTGTACTTGGATAGCGCTGAACATTCTTCGACACATTGTCCGCTTTTCACTTACTCAGAAATACCCGTCAGGTTCGGAGAAAAATTTTCTCTTGGCCATCGCGGCTTTTCGCATGATTCACTTTATCGGAGGATAAGCACATATACTGCATGTGGCGAGGTTCAGGCACCACTCTACCGTCGCGGTGGTGCTCTGTTCAACTCGAAGGAGCTCCGACAGTGCGTTTGCAGGTAAATTCTTCCGCATTGGCGGATGCCATTTCTCAGCTGGGTTGATCAGGTGTACCGCCCGCATCATCGTCGTTTGGCCATCGCTACTTCGTCAGAGAGTTTCGTTGCTTATCTTCGATCGACGAACGTGTTGTTTCGTCGATGCAAAACGTCATCACTTTTATGCTGCTACGTGTTTTTACAGGTCGTCTCGAAGCCTTGGACATCCTTCCTCTCTGAAACTTCTTTTGATTCTAGAGTTTTTGATTTCCAGTAGTATTAACTCTTCCCTCTCAAATTCCAAGGAGCCTCAAATAGGGATTCGATGTCAGCAATCTTGCTAAAAATTATCGACAACTTGTTGCAGCATATCTCGAGCGCTTGGATGACTTTGAAGAAGCGAATCAGTTGGACTTATCGCTATCGTTATCACTAAAAGATTCGTTGGTGACGGTTGCCATGGATGCGTTGCTGTGGCGCCTTTGTAAGGGTTTACGCTCCTCTACATTTTCTGAATTCCCGAGGTGGCCAGGAGTAGAAGATGGGATTTCTGTCGATTTCTGCCGGAGCTAGGGCAGAAGGTTTAACCTTCTTGAGAGATACTTTTGTTGGTTTGAAGCATGTGCACCATCGTAGGTTTAGATAATTCCCTTTTTGAGGATGTCATTTTCCATTGAACATGGTAAATTGAGTAGCATCTACAATTCTCGAGTGACTTTTTTGATCGATTTTCACAGCATAAACTATTTCGCAGTAAAAAAAAAGTGTAAAATTCCGGAGAGTCGGATGCGTGTACGTGTTGTTATACTACACCGCCATTTTCAGTCTGTGTAGGGTAATGTTTATAACTTTCAACAATGAAGGGAGATGTCGACTGTACCTGTTTGCCTCATTTTCCGTTCTTTCTCTCTCATTCGCTGAGTCGCTCATTATCCCCGTATGTATCGTGCACATGTACTCTTCTAATTTTAATTTCATGCGTTTTTATCATCCACATCGTAGGTAATACGCTACCCGTATTTGCACCTTAAAATGGCTGCCGAATTCCCTTCGACCAGCGATATTCATCTGAAACCAAGAAAGGGTCATGACATGGCGTGGTCATGTGACGTACACGGGGAGCCAATCAAATTCTACTGTAAAGAACACAAGATCCCGGTTTGTCTAGCATGCTCAGTCAAAGATCATCAGAAACCATGCCATCTGGAAAACATCGGAGATGTCATCTTGGAGATGGGGAGCGAGTTGGAAGATAAATTGCTGGAGTTAGAAGAAATGGTGCAACGCTCTAAGAAACTAAACTCTGAAATACAGTCAACATCAACTTTAATGAGCAAGCACCTTGATACCGTGAATAATGAGGTTAAGGTCGCGTTCAACCACAAAATAAAGGCTGTTCAGGACAAAGAACGGGAGGAGATTCTTTTGATCAACGAGGAGGCAGATGAACAAATAAGAATCCTTAATGAACAAATACGAACCGTCAATGAGACAAGGGAGAGCAAAATCAAATACAGTAGGGAGACCACAGTAAGGAAACGGCAAAGCCTTGATGGTATTGAGGCACAACTAACTGCAGATGTTAAGGACATTGGGGCGACTGTCTGGGAAAAGACACAAAAGCTAAAAGTAAAAAATCAGGACAACATCGACACAATGGATAACATTGGTTCAAAGATAAAAAGAATTCGACAAGATGACAAAGTTTTAGTGGAAGAGGCTCGTCAGGTAATTGCATCACTAGATGAGAGGGTAATTGGGAATGTTCATCAGGATCTTTTTGACATACTTGACCATCTAAAGCTTGAGGTTCTAAAAGTGAAGTTTGATGATGGCGGACCGGTTGGAGATGACTATGCGAGAATACATGGATACATTGGAAAATGGGAGATTCTCAAAACCGTTGACATTCCACTAAATATTTGCAAACCATGGATATATGGTTTGATCAGCAATGATGAAGTATGTGTTTCAGACCATAACCATCATTTAGGCCTATACATTACAAATATCAGCAAAGGACACACGCAAGAGATCGTTATAGAAGAAAATACCAGTATATTCAGATCATGTGCCCCTGTAGACAGTAACTTAATAGCATGTGGCAAGTGGGAAGGATGCATCACTCTCTATGACAGACAATGGAAGCTGGTTCGAGACATCGCGATACCAACGGATGACCCGAATGAATCTTCCTACATGATGAGGGATCAAGTGTTCGTTGATATTGGCAAAGATGGTATGATCGTCGCTGCCGAGTATGGTGAGTCTAATATCTACGTCATCAACCCTACTGATGGTCAGATAGTGAACACTATTTCGATGCAGGGTAAGAAGGTGGGTGGTAAGATACAAGCCTTGTCTTCAGGTGATATCATTGTGCAGACAGACCAGTTGGAGTTCACTGTCATCTCAAGATCAGGAGAAGAGAAATCTGTCACACACTATCATAGTGATGATTGGGTTTGGTCATCCTATGACGTTGATAAACTGACAAATACTATCTACATCACAAGTCGGCAGGGCAAGATGGGCATCCGCACTATTGATCAGGTGTCATGTAAAGATGAACACCAAGTAAGGCGGATCATAGAATACAAAGATTTGTGGTTCAATTTTGAACCATCTTTCGTGACTCCATCTGGTAACATTATAGTACAGGACGGAAAGAGCCTTTTGGTTTACAAAAACAAATTTGTTGTGTAAATCCTTGCATCCACAATTTTTGTATAAATGTCTATTTGCTGATGTTATTTTAGAACATACTGAACCCGTAAAAAATAAAGGGTGACCATTAGGAAGGTGTTATATCAGTGGCGGATACAGGATTTCAGGATAGGGGGATTATAGGGTTATGGGGGGGGGGGCCACCAAAATTTTCGGATTTTAACATGTACGGTCAATGAACTGTTTTCAAATTATAGGGGGGGGGGCGTCCCCTGCGCCCCCGCCTTTTAGTATACAAGAACAATTAATTGTGTGTAAATCCCTGAATCCACAATTTTTTGTAAAAATGTCTATTTGCCGATGTTATTTTAGGCCATAATGAACTTTACTTTCTTCATAAATTAATTTTCCCATTATTTTATACCCAGCTTGGGTATTGGAAAAAAAAATCTTGATGCGGCGTAATCTATATACGCACCGCGTCAGCGATTATCATAGAAACACGGTCTCTTTTGTAATACAATCTTCAAGTCGCTGTGCAGCATATTTTCCCACGTGTAAATTTGAAATTTGCATCTGTTGAAGCTAGTATATGAAATTATATCCTTCTCATCATGGACTCCGTTCGGGAAGCATTTTTTCCTCCTCCCACCCCTCCATTCCTCGACGGTTGTTGGGACTTTGTTTGGTTCACTATTATTGCATGAAAGACTAGGCAGTTACTGGAGGGGGGGGGGCAATTGTCAACCATAAATTCATAGGCGAGTGCAGCAATTTAACGGGCTTGCTTTTTTAATCGCTCGGTTCAATTCATCTTAGTCAAATGTTATTGATATGTGTCGCTACCTTTTTTTTTCCAAGTAGCATGCCAATGACCCTCTTTCGTTAAATTCTGATGGGTGCAACTGGAATTTGATGCAGTTATTTACATGGCTTGATGTAGGGCACATGAAGTGCATTGATTTTCTTAATGGTTCTGACTGAAGGCAAAGCTCATTCAATTGTGAGGAGTTGTGCTTATTTTTTTTCCTTCTTCCTTTGGTCCAACGCAAACATTTCATAAAAGAGGGCCTTGGTTGGTTGGACTTGATATTAACTTGGATGGATGCTTGGGCTTGTTAGTGACCTGGATGGTTGGTTGGGCTTGATATTGACATGGATGGTGGGTTGTGCTTCATTATTGATATGGATGGTTGGTTTGGATTGATATTGACTTGGATGGATGGTTGGGCTTGATTATTGACATGGATGGTTGGTTGGGCTTGGTTATGGACAATATTGGTTTGGCTCGCTCATTAACATTGTATGATTAAGTGAGTTTGCCTATTAACTTGATGAGGCTTGAATATCCCAGATTTTAAAAAATGTCAATAAAATTTATTGAATTTATTAGCACTGTTCTAGCTTTCAATTAATTCTTTACTATTAGGATGTTGTAGGGGGGTTTTGTTTTGTTTTGTTTTTTCTCTGCTCCTATTTTGTTTGTAACCACCAAAACGCAGCCTGTCACCCTCCAACGATTATAATCAAACAACTTTGGAAATGTTTCATATATGGTCGATTCCAGCGAAAAGTGTACAAGGCCAAAAAGTTGAGTCCAAATTAAGAACCTCTTTGATGATTTAGTCCTTTGACCCACTATAGTCAACCGTATCAACCTATCCGTGTAATAAATTGCCACGCTTAATCTCCCAAATTGCTATGTGGCAGAGGGGTAAAAAATTTTTGCATGTTACCCCTACGAATACACGTACCCTAATTTGATACAGTCAGAATTTTGCCTCCTAATATACATTTTCCTTCCAAATATGTCATTCCATTCCATCAATAAGATTCTAACAATAGTTAAAATCGGTAAGATCAGGGCTTGTGCTCCTAATTTCCTTGTATTTGCCATATCTCATTAAAGTTATAGTTTTAAGACACATCTGTTTGAAAAACATGGGTTGTGTCAGTTTGCATTGTTTAATCTTCCCCGACGATAATTAAGATATGTCATATCTTACTGAAGAAGAGAGATGACTCCTCATCAGAACCTAAAAAATTGGAATCCGCCCATTACTCTTTGTTAATAGAAAGGTAGAAACATATGTATTCGTAGGTAACAGCTAATGTATTCGTATTTACATGGTATATTGGCTAACATGTATATTTTAAACTATTTGTTTGAATCCAATTGATATTAAAATCGTGTAGGGGTATCAAACTAACTTTTTCTTTGTGAAGAATATCTTTCTCAGTCAATATATGGAACATACTGCAAGTATTAGGAAAACACTAACTTTTAAGCAAAAACGTCAATATTTGAGTCCTGTTTATCGTATGTTTATATCTTTTAATCAAGATTATTTGGTACTAGTAAGTGTAAGGTATTTTTCTGAACATTGTGCTTGATAAAAGCATAAAAACCGATTAAAATGATAAACGTGCCTAAACTAAAAAGATTCACACACATGAGAATGAATATATTGCGAATATTATTAATAGCATCAGCCCCTAGGCAACAATAAAAAATGAATACATATATTGTGTCTAACATAAATACTTTACACAATTCGAAAAATGTTAATTAAATAATTACATTATAGATGTAGATCACCTTTTAATGATTCACCAGATGGTATAGGCATTTTTTCATCACGTTTATTCTGATATCATATTTACATAAGCATAAAACCATAAACGAACAAAATGTTAGCTATAAATCATTTTCAAATCTAAACATTCATTATAAATTTCCTTCAAATTTTTTTTAAAATGTTGTATTGTATCGTCGTATATATCTAGGCACTTACATGCATATATGATTATCCCACTCTGTTATCTTATTCCAATGATACTATTTGTGGGTAACAGTGAGTGTCTTGAACTGTTCATGAGTTAAAATATTCATATGTTAAAAATATAATTGACTGTTTCTTGATATTATATGAATATTGGAAAGAATTAAAGACCTCTTGCTCAAACGTAACCAAAATCAAAATATTTTGAGAGAATATAATACGTCAATATGACACACATCTAGGCTGAATATCCCAACCAAATTGAATTTCTGCTGCACTTATATGATTAAAGAGAGCGATATACGTCTGCATCTGTCACTTTTACGTCATTTTCATTTTCATGAAAAAAAATGAAAATGAAGTCAACTTTACTTTAATCAACATGGTTTCGATAACTTATGAAATTATGAGTCAGAGTATATACGCATAAAACCCCAAGTTGGAAATTAAAGATAACTAAAAGAATGAGGAAAGTTTGCTTTGTATTGAACTCCAGATTGCAATTCGTTAATAAGAAACATAAACACCTGATAAATGAAATCTAAAAAAAAAAAAAAGGATAAGTCGTAAAAAATTAACGTTTAGTTTTGTTTTAATTTTAGAAGTAATGAAAATCCATCTCAGTAAATATTATTCATTTCGTATTTTGAAATAAAATTAAAGAAGGTTAATTCACATCTGTTATGTGCAGATTGTGTCAATCGGCAAACGTGCCTTGAATGAAATAGGAAAAAAAAAAAGATTGGTTAATCCCGAATAATACAATAAACTATAATTTGGGAAACTTTACTACAAACTGATAATCACCAATAAAATAAAATAACTTATATTATTGGGTTACCTACGAATACACGTGACACCACTGCAGGAAATGCTAACCCATGTTTTTATTTATTCATAAAAAGCTTTTTTTATAAAAAAATGTTTTGGGTAATTAAATTTGAAAGAGTTTCCCCACTTGATAAGCGCTACTAAATATATCAAACTTGATAATAACATTGTTTCGGAGCAAAATAACTTCTCAATAATGAAATTGAAAATAAAAATAATTTTACATTAATAAGGAAAATGTCAAAACATAATGAAAATATAAGATTCTAAACAAGAAAATTATCACACAATATCCTATTTATATGACAAATGATACTACAAAAGTTTGTAATGTTAGTCTTAAGACAAATTACTAAAATATATGCCAGAAACACGCTATGCATACTTGTATTCGTAGGTAACATTCAAATTTACCACTCGAAAAAAAATTCCAGAGATTGTTTGGATTGCCCTATATTATTCAAATTTGGTACAATTTCTCCTGAGATGTGTGCCATCCTAAAATACAACTTGAATCTAAATTATTTGATGATTTTCTTTAAAAAGTTTGGTCGCGAAAAAAAATTTAATTTCTTTTTCTTCCAAAAATGGCCAAAAATGGCATGTTTTTAAATTGTAAAAAAACAAGTTCACTTCAAATGAAGTTGGAACAAATGCGGCACGAATAAGTTCACCGGTGCGGATACATAAAACGCAAAATTAAGGTTCCTATATTTTTTTTAATTTTTGTATTGGCCTGAACAGGATCAAAAACACCGTGTACACTTTTCGCTGGAATCGACCATATATTTATTTTGAGGTAAAATTAGTTCGGTATGAGATGGTCAAAATAATGCCTGGATGTCATTTACATATATGTTTCAATTAATTAATGTCAACTATATATTTGGGGTCTTCCCACGAGGCCGATTTTTCTCATATTGTATTTTCGTTCATTAGGATATTTGATTCAATAGGAAAGTTTCCGCTTAGCATATTCTCCAAGAAAGTCTAAAATATAATCTTATAATCCCTTTTTAGCCATTTATTCTTTGTGAAATTTTGAAACTTTAGTTTTAAACAATTTCCTTAGAAAAAGGCACTTTAGCAGTTATATTGCAAAATAAGATATGAGAAAAATCGGCCTCGTGATCCCTCGGCCTAGTTGACCCCCGGCCTCGTGGGAAAATAATCGGCCTCGTGGGCATCAGCCTCGTGGACCCTCTCCATAATTACCGAACTTGTATTACGTCTTTATTGGCAATGAAATTAAATATTGATTTAATTGATGTCACGTTGGAAATTAGAAATCATGCAATATCTCGACCGGAAAATAAAAAGATGAGAAATGGCAACCCTTGCATCAAAATATATTTCTTCTCTTCTGATCTGTCGATTTAATTAGCATGTTTTGAATATTCGAGGTAAGCCTGAATAAAGCAAATTATTCCCTTTTGTTGTGGACAATAATCTCTCAAACTCAGAGTGAGGTACATGTATATATTCGTCATGAAGAAAGACAAATTTCATATCATGTAAGAAGTGTGTAAATAAAGTACGTGTAAGCTTTCAAAATGAAAGAACTTTGTGCAAATGTATTTTTTTATTATGCTTTTGATTTTTCCATCTCATAATTGAATCATGTAATGCATGATTGTGGATTTACGTACTTCGATTATAAAAAGAAAAAAAAAAGGTTCTAGCACAACTAACTACACTCGGACAATTACCATCGCAAAAATAAACCTCTCATCCTTATCCTTATTTTTTATTTCATTTATGTATCTTCTTCTTTTTTTTGTTGTTTGTTTTACTGTGCTTGCCTGACAAAGCAACACGGACCCAGGTGTATCTACTCCAACAAATATAGCTCAACAATGGATTCATACATTTAGCTGAATTTCGCACTATAGGGCTTTTGTGGTTGTTGTTCTCTTTATCCTATTCTCTTTTATCTCTCATATTAGCTCTCTCTGTTTTCCACTCACTCTTCATTGTACACAGTACTCTATCCTTCCTCCTATCTTTCTCTCTTTCTATCTTTCTTTCTTTCACTCTCTCTTACTTTCTTTCTCTCAGAAACTAAAATTTGATTGATATGTCACTAGCCCCCTTTTGATAGAATAGGGCAGTACACGTAAGCATCATCCCGTCTCTCTCTGTCATCCATTAACCCCAATGCCTATCTTTTTTGGGTTCCCATCCCCCTCTCGAGAAGACCATCTTCTTTACTTTATCAACAGCACGAACATTACCTCATTCATCATCTCCATCACCAACATCATTCACTATTACTAGCACAATGATAACTTCCACCATCACTATCACACCATCATCTTCATCAACATCACCATTGACATTAGAAGCAACACCATCGTCATCATCAACATGACCATCACTAGCACCACCACCATCGTCATCATCAACAAAACGATCACTAGCCACACCATCTTCATCATCATCAGTACCATGATCATCACCATCACTGTCGAACCATCATCACCAGCATCTTCATCTTCGTATTTACTATGCCACTATCACAACCACCACCACCATCATCGCACTCATCAACACCACCATCCTAATCATTGCTTTCATCACCATCGTTATCGCATTAATCATCATCATCAGCAGCATCATCACCAATCGTCATCACCATAATCATAATCTTCGCCATCATCATTACTATCAACATTACCATAATCACGACAATCTATCACCTTTACCATCATCATCAACACCACCAACATCATAATCATTGCTTTCATCACCATCGTCATCGCATTAATCATCAGCAGCAGCATCATCACCAATCGTCATCACCATAATCATAATCTTCGGCATCATCGTCATTATCACCATTACCATAATCATCATCATCACCATCATCATCACCAATCGTCAGCACCATAATCATAATCTTCGCCATCATCATTACTATCACCATTACCATAATCATCACCATCATTATCATCATTACCATCATCATCTTCATCTTCATCATCATCATCATCTTAGTCATCACCACCATCATTATCACACTCCAATATCATCACGTAGGACAATAATGCTCTACAGTATTCTTTTCTTTTATATAAATCTGCGTCATGACTTTAATTAAGTCACTTTACATTTTAATTCACATCTTTGTTCAGTTTGCAATTCATGCAATTTATCGCGATGATCACAAATGAACAAGCAAATATATTCACCATTCACGATGATACATTCTTTACAAAAAGAAATATTAATAAAGGAGTATAATAGCAGTATTTTGTTGCATAATTATTGGTCAAAAATAATAGTTGAATACAGAATAGAAAAGATATAATACATTCACAGTAGGATTTTGCCTCATTCAAAGCATATTTTGTCATAAATATAAAGCATAAGGGCACATCTTTAGAAACAGGGAATAACAATATACAGTCTACACCCATTATAATGAGCAGAGATATAATCGGGCCTCGTAACCAAAAAGTTTGTGATGGATAAGAAATTTGAAAGAACAATTCTAATTGGCTAGTGGTCATTTGTTTGAGCAAAAAGCGCATGCAACGATGAACGTGATTGGTCATCTTGCGAAAGATTGGAAACCTTTGTGTTAAAGAGCCTAGGGGGGTGTTTCACAACGAGTTCAGTAGACATTACGCATCACCTCATTGGTTAGATCATGCCCAGAGAGATGTTTATCCGTTAGATTGCGCGTTATATTACAGGATGCGCATAGAAGATAAGTGCGACTTTAAGTCTACATAACTCTTTGTGAAACACCCCCCAAATCTTGTTATAAAGATTCATATCTCATTTTTGCGATTTCAAACATGTGCACATGAGTCAATGCGTCCGATATGCTCAGTATAAACGATATTTCGTTATAACAGTGTTATTGGCTTGGTCTAGGGGGAATTTCATCAAAGGACTTGTCAGACATTTCATCCAACAAATTTGCTCTCAGCAAATCCGATGCAAGCATTTCAGTAGCTTAGAACAGTTTGTCAGATGAAACGTCCGACAAGTCCTTTCATGAAACGCCCCCCTGATCACCTCATAATAATGAGAGTGGACTGTAGTAAAACAAGGAATATTAGTCAAGAAAACAAACATGCAAATCTTGTAACATATCTACTATCTTTTCATGTCAATGTTCACTTAACGCTACAAAGTTTTATCAAATATATAAAAAATGTACATTTCTGGTTATATTTGTAGTTATTTACAAATATAATACACAATAATTAATACAAGTTATCCATTACTGTTATAATAATTACACATATGACTGATTTTCATACTAGGTATACTGTTTTTGATCCAAGAATCAATTTGGAAGAAATTTTCACAAAACAAAGATCAATGGCAGTCCGTAAATATGAAGAAGAAATGGCTTGTAAAAAAATAATTATAAGTAAAAGATATAAATTGAACAAAATTACCTTATATATTCAAAATGGGAAAATTCACTTATTGAGAACATGCACTTCACAGTAATGCATGTACGTTTAGAAGGAGTATGTGTTATGAACAGTTTAAAAAAATCATTGGTTTCATAACCTACATTGTACATGAATGTATGGATATCATTACTAGCGCATTATTAATATCTGTTAGAGGTAGGGTAACATTATCATGCTCATACATAACACTTGATCATCAGGACTCCATATGAAAAAGGTTTATGATTTATTGTACTTTGAAAGAAAAATTCTCATTGGTTACTGATCAGTCTTTTGAATGAAAAGCTCATGCAACACGGATCCCGATTGGCCATTGCCATTTAGCAATTGATTGCAAGCCTTAGAGTTAAAGTTAACCAATCAGGCTCTCTGTTACATGAACTTTTACTTTATAAGTCACACTCTAAACCAATCAACATGGTCCTTACAAATTTGCAATTGATCACAGCTTTTTATGTTACAGGGCCATTATCAAAAATTTAAATAAACATTCTGTTTTGGCTAGCTTTTTACTCAACTAGACTTGAATTAGTATAATTTTGCTTTAAGTTATCCCCATTTTATAGTTGACCTTTTTTCCTTGCGCAACATGAGCAAAGAATAAACACTTCAAATAAACAATGTTAAGACAAGAAACAAAATAGGGCTCTCGAAAAAGAAGGGGAAGAAAAGAATTCAAGAAAGTAAAAACAAAAGACATCTCCTGAGCCAAATAATGCTCCAATTCTACACTGAAAAATATTGATTTCATCTATTAAGATTTAAAGATTTATATTGATACATGTAATTGCTTCAGTAAAACTCCATAATGCTTGGAGTTGCCAGAAAAAAAACTTTGTTTCTCCATGGTATAAAATAAATTTCTGAGAACAAAAATTAAGACTGCAGGAATGTTCCTTTGCATAAAATATTTTGATGAAAGAAAATCATATAAGAGATCATATTGTAAATCGAAATTTGAGGCAGCAGTATACTTAAGAGAGTATTAGGTTTACGCACTTGGAACATCGTTTCCCTACGTATATTTAAATTCTTGAGTAATAACTATAATAAGTCAATTTTGTTACTTTTATTGTCATTAGACTACATGTATATTAAAGAAGCGTTGTGGTCATTCTTGCACCGATCGAAGGATCATGAAAATGATACTCTGTACGCTAATGGACACAAGAGGGCGCTGCACAACAAATGCTGTAAAAGAGTTACGAAGGTACACCGGTGTACGGCATGGTGCATCATTTATATAAATAAATGAATAAAATAAAACATTAAATTAAAAAAAAAATAATCCCCCTTCTTGGAATCTCAAAGCCAGCATGAACAGGGGCAGTGACGGGAAAAAAATAAGTTACCAGAGCTGTGTTTCACCAAGTCATTTGTAAGTTACGATGATACTGGTGATCAGTTCTTGTTCTCAATAATCATCCACGGAAATGTTCCAGTCGTTCGTATAGTCATTCGTAACTTTATGAATGACTTGGTGAAACACCTCCTGAAATTTATTTCACTTGGTTACAAGAACAGATACTTAAAACAACACACGTTTGATCACACTGTGAAATAATCATAGTCAGAATGAAAAAGATGACCAGAATATTTGTCCAATCAAAATGCTAGCTCCACTGTCCTATCAGTTGCATGATAATGCCATTGTTTGTCTCTAGCATGTTCCTGTATCAAAGGTCTACCTCATCATCATTTGGATCATAAAGAACATAGCTAGAAGTGAATTGTGGTCCTGCTATACTAGATGAAACCGCTTTGGTCTGGTTTGAAGAAGACAAAGGTGGATAAAGTGATAACCGGTTCATAGTTGATGAAACTGGTTTGCCGGTACTGGCTGATGAGGAAGAAAAGGATGACTGCTCTGAGCTGGTTTGAACCGGTTCTATCCGGTTTATACTGGTACTTTCCTGTTCTTTTTTCCTCTTCCTCTCCAGTGAGTTCTGCGACATATCAAGGTACGCTGCTTCACCATGGTAACCGGAAGAGGGCGGAGTCTGTTTCGGGATGTGTGATTGGACGTTGGATGAAGTGGGGGAGGTGCTAGAAGTGAACTGGTGACTTCCTGGTGATGGTAATCTGGGTCTACCCGATGGTGGTACTAGGTAGTTACTCCTTGGATCTGGGCTTGAGCGGCGGTCACCTCAAAGGAAAAAACAAAGAGGATGAATTAATTACTGTTTAGAAATTATTTGTAATGATTTTAATACCATTGTGAAAATGATGCAGGTTAAAACAATGATCACCAGAGTAGACTGAAAAGAAACATATCACATAAAAGATCAATAAAAAGCTTTTTATTGTTTTGCTACATAAGAAATGGGAGTGGACTGTAGTTTAAAATAACATATGATTGATTCAGAATCTTGAGAAGAGACTCAAGTACAGATTTTTTCTTGAAACTCAACAGATGGACTTCTTCAATTTGTACAAATTGCCAAACTTTACTGTCTTTCCTAATAATCTAAACAGTTGAAGAGTACAAGATGTGTTTCTATTACTTCATTTCTACCAAACAATATTG
>CALNVZ010003431.1:28080165-28134039 GCA_940671915.1 Paracentrotus lividus | reverse complement strand
AAAAAAGAAGGAAATGCACCACTTTCAAAATTGTATTGTGTGACATTGACGGGCCACACAGAAGCGGGATCCACATGTCATTCATATTAAACCAGCAATCTATCAAGAGACCAACATGTCTGCCATGTTGAATCATTTAGCCGTAGGCTCATAACATGACTGCTTTCATAATCTATCTTCTTTACTTTCATTAAATTTTAAATGTATGAAGAAAATTAGCACTTTGTACTCATAAACATAGATTCTGGTTACACATGCCCCTAACATTAAAAAATTCAGGACCCCAACTATGCTGAATTTTAACTAAGAAAATGGTGTGCACTTAATACATAGCTGCCTCACTGCATAGCCCGTTGCGAGCCCAACAAAAATTGCCTACATAAGTTAGGGTGTTCTAAAGTCAGATTGGTGTATAGAGAGAGTCTATCCAAGGAGACTTTTTATAGTTATAACTCATTAGTCTGGACCAACTCCATATCAATGGTAATTAACAATTAATATTTCTCTCTCTTTTTTTTATTTTTTTTAAAAACAATGTTTGCCTTTATCAAAAGTAATGAATCATCATTTTAATCTGTAATGTGGGAATGCAGGTTTAGGGTGAGTGGTACAAATGTCTGTACAGGACCCTAGATATCTCTCAACTATGAACGGATCTATCAACAGAGGACCTAAGCTCGAGTGATATGTCTGAGCACCCCATGATCCTAGTACATTGTACATGTATGTATCATAAAGATCTCATACAGCGTAGTCCAGTTTTTGTTGAACCTTTCGCTTCTACGTACTTGAAGTCAAGGTGGAACCTACACCACAGATATTGCCTTCCACTCCATATGAGATCATAAATTTGTGATCGATGATAGACAATTTTTGCGAATTTAGTTCAGTCTAGGGACAAAATATTAAATTTAACCCAACACATTTGAACAGCCAGAAGAAAAAATTGTAGACATTATTCATTGCTACATGTAGGTTGTGTTTGACCTTGTAAAATTTGCATTTCGATTTTAAAAAGCCATTAACCATTTAATCTGATGGTTTATTGCTAGGTACATGTACAATGTTCTTAAGAATATATGGTGTACATGTAAGCATTGAATTTGAATACAGTATGAAAACTGTCCTGGGGTGTTTCACCAATACATTGGTAAAGCTACGAATAACTTTACTAACCACTGAAACATGATATTGGGTGCTATTTCTATAAACACCTCTGTGGGCAATGTTGAAAAAAGAGTAGAAGTAGAAGTTCACTGATATCCCATTCACACTGAAGTTGTGAAATTAATACAAATCTTAACAGGATATCTGCCAAGTTTTACAATTGGTCATTTCTTGCACCACTACACACCCAGTCATTCATAATCTAGGAACGACCCTAGGAAAAACTTGAAATATGAAAAACCCCATGGGATGCTCAGATGATTGTAATCTCCAAGACCAAAAGTTAAAAATAAGGATATAGATTATCCTTTTTATTTCAAAGATATTTTAAGCATCAAACTAAAGGCCACCGCACACCTCACGACTTACGACTGACCGATTTTGGATCTGAAATAACAAAGCATGTACATTTTGCAATGTGCTTGGTTATTTCAGATGCAAAGTTGGTTTGTCGGAAGTCGTGAAGTGTGTGGTGGTCTTAGTTGAGATAAAGGGAAAAACAGTAAAACCGCAGTGAGAATTTTGGGTATCACATTCGGCTTTTCATATTTCAAGTAGTCCATTAAGTTGTTTTGTAACTTGCGAACATAGAGTTAAGTAGACTAAAAGTTGCTCTTGACTTCTATGCGCATCCTGTATTATAACACGCAATTTAATTGATAGACTTCTCAATGATGTGCATCCCCTGGGCACGATCTGACCAATGAGGTGATGCGTGATATACTGCACGCAACTAGGCATTTAAGTGTGATTTTAAAGTCTACTTAACTCCTTGTGAAATACCTCCCTGGATTTGAGTAAGGACAATGGTTCAGTACTTACTTGGTGAGATGTAAGCCCTAGCTAGAAGGTCTTGAAGACTTTCTGCTTCCTGAGGCATTGTCCAGTCACCATCCTTGAGGATATCGTCAAAGCTCCTAGATCGTCTCATCCTGTGACCATCATCAGCTGACCGGTCACTCCTAGGCAAGCTGGACGAACCATCGGGCGACACATCACCATCCTTCTTCAGTCTGGTGGAGGCCGAGACGGTCCCGCGTCGCTGCTCCGGCGTTCTTGGGGATCTCAGGAACGCGGGTCTCCTCACTAGATGGGCGCTCTTTGTCCTGGTGAAACCATGGTTGGAGTTTTTAGTTTGTTGAGAGGAACGTGAAGGGTGCATTAAGTGATAGATTGCTTTGTCTTTTTCAGAGAGCTGGCGAGTTTTGGCAGTCTGGTTTGGAAGTGGACTGGCAGTTTTATCTTTAGGGCTAGCATATGTTTGACTGATTGGGACAGCATAGTCACTGTGATCTGAAGAAAGCTGTGTGTATTCTCGCTTCAGGTCCTGATCCGATTGGGGTTTCATCATAACATAATCAGGTTCACGTATCGAGTGTCTCTGCACTGGGGCTGCATTAGTGTCCGCCCTCTGCAAGCGTTGCACAATAGGAGCCTCATCATACGTACTATCGACAAATGACTTGCGTGAAGTTGGAACAGGAGGGGGCGAAAGTTCTGGCATATCTTCCAAATCATCCGCATCACCATCGACCTCATCGTCGTGGTTATTATTCACATTCTCATTACTAGTTACATTACTTTGTCTCAACAATTGTCTAATACCGGCTGCCGATCCTACCATATAATCATCATTCATATCCACTGCGTCCACAGACTGGCTCTTATTCTGAGTCCATGTAGGTCTTTGCACAGGTAAAACATCATAGTCAGCATGATTCGCTCGCTTCTGAGCGTCCAGTCCGTGCTCACCCATATCCACGGTCCTGCTTCGCGGCAGCCTGTCGTAGATGTCATGCCGTACTGGGCGGGGCGGGGGCACTGTATTGTGGGGGATATCGCCATTGTGCCCCCCTGCATCAGGTGGGCGTGTCCAATGAGCCTCTCTGCTACGAGGTCTATCTGGGGCTTTACGGTGGGTGGTTGAGTCGGTGACTCGTGGGGGTAAAGGGGGTGGTCTGTGATCCATACTGTCAAGATCTTCTGATGATTCTACTTGGGCAGGTGGTGGTGGTGGTAGTGGTGATCGGCTACTGTTGCTGTTAGTCTATATTAGATTGGTTTTATGAACGATGAATCGAAGGAGGGGAGGGGGAGGGAGGTTAAAGGGACAGAACAGACGAAGCAAAGGAGATACCAACCACAAAATGACCAAGAAATTTATCAAATGAACAGAAAAGAAGAATTAAGAAGAAACAGGTATGGTAGTGGGATGGAGAAAGAAAAAATAAAACACAAAATATGGAAGGGTTGGTTAAAACTCCAAACACATGCTATGGGAATCCATGCCTAAATCTGTTCCTTTCTGATATCAATGAATGTGAAGGTCGTTGAACTTTTCAAATGAAGTAGTTAGTTGTAAAAGGGCGTTGGCTATCTTTCAAAACATCAGTGATAAATTATACAGGCTAACAAAACAATTGGTGGTGCTTTGCAAGCAAAGGGGACATAAATTATTCAGACCATTCAAACAAATTCATGAGGTCACAAATATCCAATAAAAGTTTTAAGAGTTAACAGAACAAATCCTTTGCCTAAGGGAATTTTTAACACACATACAGTGTACTTTTCTTTTCTTTCCAAATTTCTGTTATTTTCCACAATACAGAATAAAGAAGCACAGAAAATGAACCAGTCTCTAAAAATATCGAATCAAATTATTTGCCAATATTCATTTGATAAGATAAAAAATTGGGGAAGATTTCATAAATAAAAATATCATACATCATGGTGTTTGAAAAGTTAGGGGAGTGGGGAAATGGATTAAAATTGCTTTAAATTTGATTTCCATATCCATAAATGGTATGCCTCTGAATATAAGTATAGTTAACCTTGTTAACATTAAAAGGGAACTATATACAAATAAGAATATTCATATACACCACTCTACCCATATAAAGATATATATCACCCCATCATGTATCATAAAAGGAATAATATAATACATGGAACATACAGCTTACGAAAAAATAACATATCAAAATAATTACAATCAAATAATTGCGGAAAGGCTCTTTTAAAGCAAAATGATTTCAGACTACAAAATAAATAAAAATCAAATAGCATTAGGAAAGTAAATAATAACCAAACAATAACCAAACAAATATAAACAAAATCGAAATAAATTGTAAAAATATAAAACAAAACAAAACATGAAGCAAGCAATATAATTTTTAAAAATGTGAAGTGAAATTTACAAATGAATGATGCGAAGTGCAGTGAAAAAATAAAATCCAATGAAGAGAAACCAATCAATACCATCAAAAAGTGCAACAAAAGAGAATAAAATAAGAAGGAAGAAAGGTTGAAGAGGGAAGAAATCAATAGAGAGATGAGTGAGAGAAGGAAAGAGAGAAAGCACAACAAGTGATGAATATTAATGGACAAATGGGATGACAAAAGTCATGAGGTGGGAGAGAGAAACAGAGAGACAAAAATAACATTCATTAGATAACTATTCACACACTGATATCATAAATATTCAACTAAATGATTTCAAATGGATGCTATATACAATTTATATCAATAATGATTTAGATCAATGATAAAAAGTGATATTTCATGAACATTCCTCATTCATTACAAGGGATTGCACTTTTTAAGAGTAATCCTAAAATTTCAGATTTATACTCCATGCAAAGGATTTCTAAATTACATATAAATTTTGGACATTATCACTAAAAACCATGCACAGGCATTTAATTTCTATTAATTGAAGTAAAATGCAGTTTTTTTTATTTATTCTAATTTTTTTTTGTAAACCCTATCATGCAATAGATTTAAGTAGCAGAGTCAATTAATTTAATAAAAAAATCCTGACCAAAAAAAACAAAAAACAAACAAAAACAAACAAACAAACAAAAACCCACAATAATCTCACAGTCTTTGTACTACATGTATTTCAGTTTGCTCTATTTTGAATTAATACTCAAGAGCAGAATATGATTACATTTCCTTTTTATATCCTTCAAATTTGATCTGTCTTCCTTTTTTTTCCTCTTATCCTGTTATCTCACTGTTCCTCTTTCTTTTTCAAAAGAATGCAGTAAACCACAGCTTTATTCAAAGAATTGAGAAGAAAATGGATAAAATGACATTTGGCAAAATGGAACTCATGATGACCAACAAAATACATATGTAGATGCATCCTACATGTAACATTACTATTTAGTGCAATGAAAATATTACATGAACTATTATTAGTACACCTAAAATGGTGAACACATGTTTCAGCTTAATAAACTAAAAAGTGTTTTGATCACAATTGGATAGTATACATGTATCTTATGAAAAAGAAAGTTGAATCCAACAACTGAAGTGACAAAAGTCCTTTTTTGTGCCATAAGGGGGGTACCTCTAGTGACGATGGTATGTCTGAAGATATCCTTAAAATTAAGATATACATTTTGTGATCAGGCTAATCTCATGATCTATTGTAAAGTTCCCTATTGCTAAAGATCAAGCTAATAATATGCTTTCTGAAATAGCACAACCTATGTTACAAGAACATCCATAATTCATAACAGCTTTGTGTTAAGAATCATTTAAACTTAAATCAGTTTGATTTTGAAGTAGAAATTTGATAAATCTGCTGAATGTATACCAAAGAATTCATTTAGATTGGGTTAGTGAACCGCATTTACCACAGCAACCTCCAACTTAAATTTTAACCAAAGAAAACAATAGTTATAAAACTAAATTCAGAATTTTGTGTTCAATCATGTAATTGCCTATCCGTAATTTCTAAGCACTCCAGTCAATTCCTATTACTTAATTATATAGCGCTCTATTTCTATACTTGTAATTTTGACTATCAACAAAGGTTTTCAAATTCATGGAAGGAGTGATAGGGTGGCAATGAGTGAGTTGAAAAAGAGTGCTATGATTGTTGTTAAACGAATGGAAATAGGTGTATACGTTCCATTATGAATTGTGGGGTTCTAGACAAAAATCACTTTTCATGATGTTCATTACAAGGAAACAAATCAGTTTCATGACATTTTTTCCTTCTAAATCGCTCTTAATTGTTGAACGTGTAATAAAAAAAATCTGTAGTTGAATTACGACTGTCCTTTTGTTGTTCTTGTGAGGATATCTTCATAGGAGATTTGGCTACAAGAGGCACCCTTTTTGCTTCCATAAAACAATTTAGAAATAAAGCCTCTAGCCATAAGGTGGCAGAAGCACAATAAATAAAGATGGGTAAACTAAATTCTAGGTTCATTCCGCGAGGGACATGCATAAATACTACATGTAATAACTTTGAACAAGATGCATTTTAGGGCACCAAACCAGGAACAGGGAAAGGTTCTGCTGATATTTCGAAACATTATGAGTCGAGGGTAAATTGTTCAAGCATTTAGAAGTCTTGGAAGTCTTTATTCTTCATATCTCTGGGAAATACATGCTAACCATACTGAGAGAGCAAGCATACTCATACAATGTATCTAACACAAGAAAAATTCCTCGAAAATGCAAGGGCAGAGTTTTTTCTCAATGACATATCCAGTTAAGCTAGACTAGTGTATTATTGGCACGCACCGCAAAGAAAATACGTAAGAAAACAGGTTTCAAATCAAAATGTTAAATTCTGAACAAAAGAACTATAATCTAAGGATACTGCATTATCTTATTTAGAATCATAGTTGTTGTACCCCTTTGCCACTGCAACTAATAAATAACATTTGAAAGTAACTTGCTCTTGAACTCATTCAGGTCTTATTGGAGGTAGAGGAACCTTCATTTCTTCCCTATTTTTTGGTAACATAGTGTCTCCTTCATCAAGCAGAGTTTGATGAGAGAAAATGATTGGCTTAAGCCAGACACAAAATAAGGTTTAAACAAATTATGGTAATATGATGCATTTCTTTATGCTTCCACAATGGAAGTTCTGCTTAGACTCATTATGTTATTTGATAAACCAAGACTTATCGAATGTTGTTTATAAACCTACAGAGGCAAAGAGGTTTGAATATCACTTTGACAATGCCTCACCTGATCTTCTGGTAGATCGTAGAGAGATCGCGGTGGAGATTTGTAGCCGCTATTGCTTTGGGTTTCTGAGTAGGAACTCCTCTCATTGCTAGATGTTGACAAACGATTGGAGCCAACCGTTTCATCTGAAGAACTGTCCCCCTCTCGGCTTGACGTGCTCCACACACGTTCGGTGCGAGTCTTGGCGACTTCTGTATCAGAGTCGCTGGCGTCGCTGGAGTTCCTGCGCTTGATGCGGTCCTCGCCGACGGAGCGACGCATTCGGCGGGGCATATGCTGCTCAAGGTTTTGGAGGGTAGAGGAGCTAAATTTCTGGCTCGGGGAGTAGGCATTATTGTTGTCAGCCTCGGAGGCATAGTAGCTTTCATTCATACCGTTTGTTTGTTCGCGTCTCCTCAGCCGCACACCTGAGAACGAGCTGACTTTGGTGTCGGTAGACTCGCGAGGAGGGGGTCTGGGTGGCATATCTTCACTAGGGTTACTGTTGAATCGTTGCCGAAGAGATGCTACTGCACCACTCTTCCCTGCGACGTCTCCTGTGCCAACCTGGATATCTTCAGACATACCATCATCACTAGAGGTACCGCTATAACTTCTCTGACTGCTGGACCCCGAGAGTCGAGCCTCACCATTACGGAAACTTCCCTCTCCAGAGCTATCAGGAGCCTTGACTCGGCTTGGTGGTTTAGGTGCTGGCTTAGGAGGTACAACCGGTGGCTTCCTTTCAACGACATCCCCACGTGATCTACGCATATTACCAGATATATCCCCACCTACGAGACTATCATATGCTTGCTGGCCCAGTGGGGATACAGGAGTTTCGCGAAGGCTGCGGCTTCTATTTAGTTCCACTTCGACGTGAGAGTCAGAAAGATCTGATGCGGGTCTTGTGGTACGCAAGCTGATGCTACGCGAGACATCAATGTTCCTAGGAACTCTCCTAATGTTGGCACTTTCCAGGACACTGTCTCTCAGGGTGTAAGGCTGTGGTGAGGAAGCTAAGGCCAATTCTTCATACTCCTCACTTGAACTATCCATCTTCTGCTTCATGTTTTCCGTGTCTATATAATCATTATCAGAAGATTTCTCTTTAGGAGATGATGACAATCTCTTGAACTCGTTATCCCAGCGCTTTTCCCGCGACATCTGCCTCGCAAGGTTCATATCCCTCCCCGGTCTGCTTCTGAGCGGCTGGCTTTGTTCTTGAGGTCGAATCTCCGGTTTCGCCACACTCTCGTTCACCTCTCCTCCCTCCCCAGGTGTCTGACGCTGCACCTTGCGAAATGTCTTTGTTGGTTTCGTCATGGTGTCTTTGATAATAATATTCCCTGATAAGATACTACCCTCTCCGTTTCTACCCGTCGTCGCAACCCCAGCAGCACTAGCCCCGCCTACTGCACCAAGCTCCGCCTCCTCCTCCTCTCCACGCACAGGCTCCACCTCCTCCAGCTTCTCCTCCGCTCCCCCTTCTCCATTGGTCATGGTGATGTCTTCCACAGCTCCCAGGTTGACGGTTCCTACACTGTGATTAGGAGGTGACAAACTAGTATGGCCGTTACAAAGCGCATTTTCCTCACCTTCCAAAAGACTCTGGGAGTCCTCTTCTTCCATGATGTCCTCCGGTTCCTCCTCTGGAGTGGGGTCTAATGAATCACTGAAACTCAGGTTGAGCTTGGCAGAGTCCCAGACAGACATCATATCATCAAGGAGAGATCCCATCTCAAAGGACTGCAAGGATCGGTCAAAGAGAATAGAAGAAACAATTAAAGGTGACATAAAGTGAAATTGTAAATCAATAATTATAAACATTTACCTTTCCTTCATCTGTTTATGTTTATTTAAAAGAAAACATGTCACACAATCTCTGAAGGGGCTATCTCTCTGTGTAGCGAGCCCAGGCGAATGAAGTTAATTTGCAGTGTGTTATAAATAGAGAGAGTCTAGCCAATTTCATGAAAAGTAGGTATTAACATGTCAACTGCATTACAAAAGAAAATATGTCATATTACCTGCTGAAACAGAGTAACTCTCTATAAAAGACACTGCGCAAATTTGCTTCGTTTGCCTGGGTTTGCAACCAAGTGAGATTACCCCTGAGAAAGAATTACTAAGCTTGCATTTGAAATGGCAACTACTAAACCCTTCACCATTATAGTTGATATTGTGAGTAAATTGCCAACAGAGCAAAATCAGTGCACAAGTTTTGAACTCAGCATTAGGGATGTTTTCATAACCTAATCTCCAGGGGAGCGTTTCATCAAAGGACTTGTCGGACATTTTATCCGACAAATTTGCTCTCAGCCAATCAGATGCAAGCATTTCAGTAGCTTATAACAGTTTGTCGGATAAAACGTCCGACAAGTCCTTTCATGAAACGCTCTCCTGATATCCCAACTCTAAACCTAACCCTATTCCTAAGGTTTTAGGTTGAGGTGTCATAGGTATTGAGGGACAGCAAATGAAATAACCCAAGCTATTTGGCTTGCACAGGTTATATGTTAGCATTATATCAATCCTGTTTGAGTGAATGAAAGCATTTTGAGATAATAATAAAAAAAAATCATACAAATTATACAAAAACATGTGAACCCGATATGGCACAAGCATTATATAACGGTCCCATTTTACTACAAATCCTTTTGCATTTCTTGGTGTAAAAGAAATCGTTTTACAACTAGAGTTGAATCAAAATAGTTTTATCACTATGATATATGAATAATTTATAGAATTGTTTTTCAGATCCCTTTAAAAAAAATGCTGTAAATGTACATGTATTGCCTTAATTATTCCTCTTTTCTTTTCTTTTTTCTAATTATAATAAAAAATACCTACATGTATCAACTGCATGAAAACTAAATCTTTCTGTCTACCCACTAAATCCAGTTTGAATAAAACATGTGAAGCTCTTTATTGACGACTGTTGGCTCTTCATTCTACATTTGTACAATCCTTGCTGAATGGCCATGATTCCCAAATAATCAGTTACTTAACCTTGTACGAGGTTGTTGAAATGTCAACATCCACGCAAGATGAAATGTATAAGACTCTTAACTTCTCAATGCTGACCAATGTAAACACACTAGTCCCATCTATATACAGATCAATGTCACAGTGATATTGGTCTCAGACCAAACTGTACGCCACCTATCACGCAAGATTAACAGCAATGTTCTGCTCTTTTGTGGATACCTTACAGATAGTACTGACGTGGTATCAATAATGCAGTATCAAGGTTCCTCATACATGTACACATTCTTCCCAA
This sequence comes from Paracentrotus lividus, assembly GCA_940671915.1. Lineage (NCBI taxonomy): Eukaryota > Metazoa > Echinodermata > Echinoidea > Camarodonta > Echinidae > Paracentrotus > Paracentrotus lividus. The sequence continues at coordinate 28,123,616 of CALNVZ010003431.1, read as the reverse complement.
TTTGTTGTGGCTATTTTCCTTTAGTTTGAAAAACTGAGAGGGGCCAATTATACTAGAAAAGCTAAAGTTATATTATAATTGTGCATTAATAAGTTTTTCTTTATAATAGATAAATGGTTTATTAAAATCAAAACATACGAAAAATTAAGAAAAGAAAGTTTTTCTTTAGTGCTTGAAATTCATCCTTGAGTTCCTAAACATTAATTGTTTTGAAATGTTATGTTATATCCTGTTGAAAACACCCAATTGGCAAACTCACAAAATTAATCTAAAACATGTATGCTTCACATAAATAACTGAAGTCGATATTTAAATATTCATTTCCATGACTTTGAGATAATTGTGCATGATGAACTCCAAAAGTGATTACTATTTTTCAGTCAACAAATGGGATGGGGCATAAAGCATAACATCAAAAGGAAAAATGAATTTAATTGATAACTTTATTAGGATTTTTGTTCAAGCTGAAGAAAGAGATATCAATGTGCCATTTGGCTCATACTTTGTTTTTGTTGCTTTGTGCTGCTTTCCCTATCAACATAATTTTTAGCCAACATAAAATAGAGAAAAACAGTGGTAAAATTTGGCCCATGTTTTGTGTTTTCTCCTATTTATTTCATCAACAAAAATATTTGCCAACATGAAAAGGGAAACATTACATGAGAAGTGAAAGTACCTTTTGGCTCACATATTTTGTTTTTCTCACCAGCTTGTTATAACTTTTTGCCAACAATTACACCAAAACTTAAAAATACAAAAATCTTTGAGCTATCCGAAATCAAGTGCTATTATGCTACTAAGGGGACCTTTAGAATTTTAGCATACAAAGTCATTGAGAACTTATGCTAAATGATTACTTTCATTTTTAAGGACAGGATCTCCATGTTCTCCAATATTTTTATGTTTCCTATTTATGTGCTATGTAATTATCCTTGTTCTCATGAACAGGATAGATTCATAATACTATCACTAATGGTTAGTACTTTTAGTTGATTAATGTACCCTTTGAAATTAGTTAGTGTTACCATATGCACTTCATTCTATCTCATAGAGCTCTATATAAATGTACCTACATGTATACTTACCACTCCTACATTTACATACATGTACAGGATTACAATTATTACCACATTAGACCATATTCATGCAGTTCACACCAGGATTAAAAAAGGGATATTGCGCCTATTGCTTGGGGAGGAGGGAAGGGCATGGGTTGTGTTTGGGCAATTAAAGGAAGATTTGGGAATATAATATCTACAAAATGAGTATATATGACAGGGATTAGAATACTCTGCACTTCTTAAAGACCATCTGAATATAGTAGGCAGGTTGAACTCAAAATACTGCTTATTAACACACCTATTTACCATCGACCATATGGCATTAAAAAAAAAAAACTGCATAGCCAAGGTTTAGGACCACTTTTTTTTTTTTTTTTTTTTTTTGGGGGGGGGGGGGGGTGGCGGGCATCAGACTTATTAAAAACAAAAACAAAAATCTTTGCACCTGATTAAGCTTGTTTATAGAATTTAGAAGCAAGCATTTTAATTCAAGTGAGATTGCGGAAAATTGTAGCAGAATTGATTGCAGTAAGCAAGCTATTAGGGATTATAATTAGAGGGTATGCATGTCAAGATAGATGGCAAAAATGTAGAGGGTATAGATTTAGAGATAGATTGCACGACATGTAGGGATACATACCGGTGTAAGCTGAAAAGGATCAGTGGAATAATAACAAAAAGACAAATGGATTAAACAATAAACTAAGTAGGAAACAAACAAGATATACTACTCTCTACTTTTGCTCTACATACGATACCTACATTTACAATATATTATTAGTATTATCTACATTTACATATAAGCTTGTTTAATTTGAAAGATATATGAAATATGTTTGGACTATTCATGTACATTCTATACTCTACTACCATGATTGATAATAAACAATGCACAGCGATTTATGATAATACATGTATGTATGCTTTCTACATGTAGCCTTACAAAATGAAAATTTATTTAAACTTTTTGAAAGCTGATATGAAAATAAAAAGCATAGATATTTAAGGCTTATGATAGAATTTTTTTAAATATCTTTAGCGAATGCATAGCCCCACCACATTTAGTTTGAATATTCTATTTGATGCTATGCAATTCTTTGGTAGCATTGCCTATAGATATGTAACAGGCAATCAAATCAACTTTGTGCATCTTCATTGTACATGTGCATAATTGTTGGATGAAAAACATTCATTGGTTACTCATAACAAATTGAAACAAATGTTACCAACACAAAATGACATTGTTATCATAATGGATCACGTACATGTACATTCATTAGTAAGATGGATAAATTCACAAATATTGTCAAATTAGATTGTTTCAATTCACCCATTTGTACTAGCTATCCCTTCCCTATCAGAATTCTTTAGAATCATCACAGTTTTATAAGAAGAAAATTGATCATAAATATCAAATAAACTTTGTTAGTACAAATATTGTGATAACATGCACCGTTTCCCTTGCTGCCTGAGACATCTTGCCGTTGTATAATATACTTACAGATAAATCTCCATCTTTACTGCTTTCTGAGTGAAGCTGATTATGAGTTGAACTGGTGCTTGTACCGTTGGTGTAAGTGATCTCTGGTTCCGCTAGCACCGCGATGGGTGCCTTCTGTTGCACCCTCTGTGGGGGTTGCTGAGGAAGCGGTGGGGGTGCGCTTGAAACTTGCTGCGTAACAGACGGCACAACGTCCGGTACGCTGACCGTCGAACCAGAGTCGAAACCGTTAGGTGGTGGAAGGATAGTGTCTTTTGAGAGTTCAATCACAGGTGCAGAAATGTTCTTCTTGTTGTTGTTCTTTTTCGTTTTGTTTGGCGACTTTGATGGTGTGGAAGATTTGGAATCGGATCGCCCCGATGTTGATGATGACCTTGATGATCTGGAACCCTCCTCTTCTTCGCCTTTTGGTATATTGCGACTGGAATAAAAGAAAAGATGGAACACAGAAAACACAGTCTATTATTATATGTAGACAGTAGCTCATTTTAACCGAAATATCTCAAGTACTGTATAAGATAAAAATTTTCTCTTGTAGGTAATTTTAGGATTTTGGAATTTAGGTAGTGACATTCATTTCCAAGACTGCAAATGGCCTTGTATAGAAGGTAAAATTTCCCTTTAATTAAACTTATTTATTACTTTATTTGAACTTACCGAGTATACACTGTACAGTATCAAAGCTTATATCTAATCCGGAAGAGCTACATTGTACAAATGTAGAAGGGTCTCAACTCTAAGGGAGTTTAGAGTTACAAAGACGTTACTTGTTTGTAAATAGCTTACAGTTCAAAAACCCTTTCCGGCAGATATATAAAGCTGCAAAAGATTTTGTCAAGCGAAAATAAAGCTGTCCATGGGTACAACCACGACGCAAATATCATAACTTCTTTATACACTTTGACTGAAAGCAAAAACGTCCAGTCCACAATTAAATTAAACGTAGAAATACAATGTTGCACTGATTGAATAACACCAGTTGAGTCATAATAGGATCATCTCACGTACATACCACTACTAAACACCCTTGTACTGTTTGTAATTCTGAAGCCCTGAACCATAGCACTTCAAACAAACAAGAGATATGATCATTACTGGAACACATATAGATAGAAAAAAAGAACAAATTATGTAACCAATCTGATTACTGCTGAAATAGGGACACCATTACCTTGTCTGATAATGCTCTTCTTCCAATAATGTTTTTGGTTTTATTTAAAATCACAATGATGGCAATGTCCTAAAGAGCAAACCCTAAATATGGTTGTACTACAACGTAAGTGTAGAAGCAGTCAACATCAACCCTTCAATGGGGATTGAGCACCCGTCCATTTAATTCCAACTACAATACGGATACGGACTTGTAAACAGCATTGTTTAGTACTTCAACCCACTAGTAGGCGTATACAGATCAAGCAGCATGCGATTTTAAGAGCGTTGATTGACACACGCTGAAATGCTGTTAAACCAGACACTTTCATGAATTTTATAAGGGGTCCAGTTTGAAAAACAGAACAGAATCATACTGTTTGTCTTTCATATTCATAATGTCAATATAGACAGAGTAAACAATCTTTGATAAAGGATCTTGTTATTACTGCATTGTGTACCTACTATGTACATGTGGGGCCTACCTGATAGCAGAATATATTTGCCTGATCAGTGTAAAACTTCATTTCTAAGAATACAGCTAAAACTTTTTCAATGATTCTATTAATAGATTAAATTAATTTCAAATCTGATAATAATCCTTATATTGGTAATGTATGTTGGAACACCAAAATTTCATGATGGTTGAACACATAACATATTCATGAGCTTTTCCTCTGAGGCCTACCATTTACATGTATATCAGCACTCCACAATAATATTTTTCATAGCCTGGGCTCCAGACCCACACCTGTCTTTTAGGGTTGGTATATAAATAGGACCTATTATTTATTTATATTTATTTATTTTTTAATTGGGGGGGGGGGTTTAAACATGAAGTTAGCATTTGAAAGACTGACTGTATGTATCATGTGCCTGAGGATAGCATTTTTGTTTAAATAGTATTTTTGAATAACAATTTTGAACTGAAATCTACTTTTATGACGACAAGAGAAACAACAATTACATTCAATTCACATTTGTTCATATTGTCAGCAGCACCTAAACCTTACCAGACACGTACACTTATAATCCTATTTCATTGTGCATAAAATGAACAACACACCCACATGTTTGCACAGTATGAATGGTTCAACCCAGTACACCTCAAGAAAATACAATGCTTTGACAACTCAAATGACATTTTCTTAGATCAAAATAAAAACGAAAGCAAATATTCAGTTCTCCTCGAGACATATTAGCAAATAGAAAATTAAAATTGGGTAAAATCCAAATACTGCTTTATAGTATATCTCCCATTGTCTTTAAAAATAAAAATACTTTTCTAGGCCATTGCCTATATAGCCTATGTACATTGTAATTGTACAGTTCAAAGAAATAAATCCAGATCTTTGTATCTGCAATGAACATGAAAGTTTAAAAAAATCACAATAAAATATTCTTAAACACTTGGATTAGAATTCCTCAATAGTTTTATAATTTGTATCTTGTATTCACTTAAAACATACATGTATGCAGCTTTGACACTAAACTGACATTTCGTCTGTTGGGAGCCATAAGGGCGTTAATGCATCTTATAGATGTTCCGTTGAGAGCCAGAAGGGCGCTATTACTGTACAAAGTCAATGGCAATAGCGCCCTCATGGCTCCAAACGGAACATCCTTGATCTGCAATAGCGCCCTTCTGGCTCCAAGCCGACGATTTTATGCCATTTGTCAAATACTGTATAAGTGGTTTTTTTCGCGTACAGATATTTTCGCAGTTGACGTGGGTCCCGACATTTTCGCGCGATGTTAAATTCGCGGTCGGCAAAATCTGGAATCAAAAGTAACTACAACTATAAGTAATCCATATTTTCCTATTAAAAAAAACGAGACATTATATTTATAAACAGACAGTAAAATGGAATAAAGACTTAGCTCGCCATGTCTTGACTTGTTTAATTCTACATACCAGTCATCCACGCATCGCGATGTATCGTTGTGTAATAACGCTGCACAGACAACTCTGCTCCGCGAGCGCAATTATGGAGTTCAAAACCTTTTTTAGCGTGGATAAATTCGTGGTACTGTTCAAAACCTTTTCGCGCGATGTTAAATTCGCGGTCACATCCTGATTCGCGAAATTCGCGAAAATAAAACCCTCGCGAAAGAAACCACTTATACAGTATAGTACTTATGCATGTATTTCCATCTGGTCTTTACCAATATATACCATCGGTCTCATTGCTGAGTCACCAAGGCGTACATAAAACCCATCTCCAAAAACAGTCTGTAATTTAAACACCAATTCAGGAATCAGAATGGAGTTGATTTAACTTGAAGGGAACTGTTTCAATCTTTTCTTTAAAAATTCACATGTTCATTCAGTTTGAACTTTAATACATGTAAAAGTAAAAGGCTGGGCTAACAGGCAATTTGGAGACATACTAAAAGGCCAAGCAAGTGCTTTTTTTTTTTTCGGTCTCAATTTCGAGGAGTTTATTCACATGGCCTGAAAAAGCTAGACTTCATGTGTAATGCTCATTCATATGTCAAAATTGGTGAAGCAGGCTTCACCGACTCAATAAATGAAAAACGGCAAAATGATTTGTTTTGTTTGTTTTTTGTGTGTTTGTTTCTTGCTTTGTCAGTCAAGGATTGTTCAAAACACAATCTACCAAGGCTGTATGAATTCCAATAGTTTTAGTGAGTAAACTTCCAAGCAATCTTGTAATCAGCCTGTCATTGCCACAAGTTTTTTGTGTTTTTTTTTGTAATTTGTAATTATACAAACTCGTTATAGTCATTTTATGCTTCAAAATTAATTTAGGCTAATGAGCATGATGAATTTGGTTATAAAAGATCAAATGGTAGGTGTATATTACCCGTTGGGGACTGAGCCCGAATATATTCGGGCTGAGGTCTATGGAAAATGTGTGTTATAGCCAAATCAGCTCGTCTCCAACAGGTTAATAGTACCTTCCACATTCTATATTTACGGAATTATAATTTTAAAGAATGTATTATTATTGTCTACCATTTAGGGTGTTCATCAAACTTGAATTTTACATATTTGACACATATCCTTGAGAATCAAAGTTGTGAAGTTGTACCTTGACATTTGAGGGACGAATACTTTCCAAGGGCCAGTGAACAGATTGAATAAAAAGGTAATGATGTGTGACATTACAAAGTACAAACTGTATTCATACTCAGGAACAATCGCTGCTTTCAATGTAGGCTATACAAAGCAGAAATCAGTTCAGGTCCAATTCTATCATGAGATACAGTGTGTTGTGCTACATATGAACGTCCTTAAGAATCTATTTATTTGCTGAGATGAAATCACCTTGCAATTTATCTAAATACATATAAGAGATTTAGTGATGGTCACAGGTTACATAACAATAATAAACTCTAAGAAAACGGTTTGGGTTTTCACAAGAGAAACAACCTTTCCTGAAGGTTTGATGGCTAGTGATTGAAGTTAAGATTTGAACTCAAAATTGTGAATTTGAGATTTGAACTCTAAATAAAAAATTATACTTGATATTGTCTGATAAGCAAGCTAGTTGCATTTGTAGGGCAATAACTTGGTCATATCGTCTTACGTAATATTATCTGAAGACAAAGATTTGGGTTTAAGCCTCTGAGGTAACCCCCGGATCAATACTAGTGGAAATCAGTCATGAGCTCATATTCTAATCCTTTCATATGTTAGTACTATCCAATTTTAATATCCTCCAAGTAATCAGTTACATGTATCTATACCCCTCTCCAATTTACCATTTACTATTCCTTTACGTACAAGTAACATTTCCTGTTGTCCTCTTCATCTTATAATACTCAAATCGCATTTAATACAAATTCAATGAATGACATTGGGCATGGATCCAGCCTTCACTCTCACAAAAGATTGTGCAGGACTAATTGTCAGGGACAATAGCAGCTCTATGACATGTATGTTTGGGCATGGGCTGATAAAATCATTTGAATTAGCTGAGGCTAGATTCGCTACTGGGACTATAAAGTATTTTCTTCTTTTATCAAATTGTATGAGTACTATGGATACTTACTAGTCACCCCCGAACGTCGGGTCTCCTTCTACCTTCCCGTCAACTCCTACATGGAAGATGTGCTTGTAGTCTTTGGGTTTGCTGATATCCTCCAAAGACAGCTTACTGTACAAAAGAGAAAACATAACATGAGCATATTGCTGAAAGAGAAAACAGAACATGAAGATATATTCTTTGGTCTTGCTAACATCCTTTGACAGTCCACTATGAGGTGGTAAAAAAGAGGAAAACATGACATATTGGGCTTGCTAAAACAACAGCTTATTGTAATGTGTTGAGAAAGAGAAAACAGAACACAAATGTGCATGTAAGCACAGTCTTTGGGCTTGCTGATAGCCCGTAACCACAGCTTACTGTGTGGTGGTATAAAGAGAGAGAAAACAGAACATATATAGTCTTTGGGAATGCTCATAAAGGGAAAATAGAACATGAACATATCGTCTGTTGAGAGCCATAAGGGCGCTATTGCAGATCAAAGATATTCCATTTAGAGCCATAAGGGCGCTATTGCTGTACAAAGTAAATGGTATTAGCGCCCTTATGGCTCTCAACGGAACATCTTTGATTTGTAATAGCGCCCTTCTGGCTTTCAGCCGACGATATAGTCTTTGGGCTTGCTGGTAAAGGGAAAACAGAACACAAACATATTGGCTCAAAGGTGTCCTAAAGTTAAGCCTAGCTTATTCAGGTGGTTTAGCTGAGTGTAGCAAAATGTGTCACAATCAGGAATAGAGGATGTTCAATTTATCAGAATTTTTGGTACTGAAACTTTTAAAAAATGCCTGGGAATGATAAGTACAGAAAATTTTCTAACCATGAAAGCACAATTCCAGAACCAAGTAAACGTGTAAGGAACATATTCAATGTTGAAAGATTTGTGTCACATTTTGCCACTCATAGTTAAACCATGGACCTATATAGAGGGTTATAGGTCCATGTTTAAACCATACATTTAAGATAGGCTTACGGGCCATAGTCTTTGGTCTTTCTAACATCCTTAAATGAAAGCCCACTGTGTGGTGGTAAGAAAGAGAAAACAGAACATGAACATAAGAATCGATTGATACTTAATCAGTACATATAGGATTATGTATGATGAAGCAATGAATAACAGGCCATACAGGGGAACAAACTGTAACACATCAAGTCTTCACGTTAGTTTAGTAAAAGAGGGTGTGAAACCATCACCATGAGCAAACACAGTAGAAGAACAACTGTCTGCTGAATGGAAAAGTGGGCTTTACCAATTGCTTACCCCTTGATGTCCACAAAACCCAACCCTAAACCTAACAATGAGGGTTGAGATGTCAGGGTTGTTAGCAAATAGATCGACCATTACAAAGTTGACACAATGTGACAGATAACGATGGATGCTTCATTTACAATAACATTTTGCATGATGCTACTAAAAAACTACGTGTCATGACTAGATGTATATGGTATCCCATGTACATAATTTGCATCTAGTCTTATAATTGAGCAATAACAGACTGACAGATAGAACATCGACTTCTAAAACTTGATAAAATAAAGACCAGAATACTACCGGTACTTACAGTCAGCGATACAACAGAAGACACAACAAAAGCATAACCTAAAGCACATCCCTATATATCACAAATCAGACAAATCCACTCCCATTTGTGGACATCCAGCCACGGAGAATAACAAGATTCAGTCCGCACACAAAATCAACAAAACCACAATACATCTGATACCAGTAATACAGGGGTACTCCCAATTCACGGAGGCAATAACTACCTGCATTGCTTGGCTATGACCTCATTCAGTAATGGAGGTTAGGACTACCTTGGGCTGGGTCAAATTTACCACCAGTTGCCGACGGCAACACAGCGATGACATGGATGACAAAAGGTGTTTTCTCTCTCTCTCTCTTGCCTTCTTTCTCACTATGTTTTCATTTCTCTCTTCACTAGACATCTATCTCTCTCATTGACACCATTATCTGCCTCTGTCTCTGTCCCTCTTTCTCTTATTTATCACTTTGTCTCTCTCTCTCTACAATGTAGAACATATCTCTCCGCACCAATATCTTTCTCTGTCTGTGTTTCTCTAAAAAGACTCTATTGTTGTCTCTCTTCTCTTTCTCTCTCTCTCTCTCTCTCTCTCTCTCTCTCATTCACTATTCCAACAAAATACTAAAGGCTCTTTAGCGTTAGGGTGATATCTTTTCTCAGTCTCTTACCAACATGTATGTCATCAAGCCAGGTATCTAGAATACCCGAAGGAAATTGTAGTTTGATTCAAAGATGGACATACCAACAAACAATTGGTATCTTTTAAAGAGTTTGTTGACTATCTTCAACAATACAACCCCTTGAGGTAGAAAATGTTTTCTTCTCAAAATAATGATAAAACTACTAGGATGGTTATAAATGTGCTCAATTACACCAGTTACATATCATTAAGGAGGATTAAAGGGAACAGGATTTAAGAGGAATTTAAGAAAGATGGACTGGATAAGGATGACTTTTTATACTTGACTTATTTTTAGTGCATAAAGAAAGGAAAGCCTGTACTGTAACAAAATTGTATTTTACTTTAACTTACATATATAGTTACTTATGCTTGCTTAACATTATCATTTGGATTTCAAGAGTTATAACCAGTGCAAAGTTGAACAGGTGCAAGATCATTGCACAGGGACTTTTTAAAGAAAAAAAAAATCAGGGTTTTGCAAGAATCACAAATCTAAGCAATTTGCAAGCTTCCCAATAACCCCCTATTGAAAGCTCTTCTGCACCAATCGGGCTGCCACGATTCTCAGCAATAATACCAAGGTATCCCAGGCAAATAACATTTGGCTGTATCTAGCCTCCCGATCAGGACATCAGGGCATTTAAAGCGACATTATCAGAGAAAAATTTGACCTTTTGCTAGGTCTGACCATAATATCTTGAGAAGGGAAGGAAACAGTAATATTTTTTTATTATCCGGAGTGAGGGGTGGCCTTCTCAGTGAGGGGTGGCCTTCTCAGGGAGGGCAAGACCGGTTATGCCGCTGAGCTACGAGAGTTGCTTTGCTTGTGTTTGACACCTGATAAGGAAACCCCAGTGTGAATATCATGTTCATACAATGACTTATCATGAACTATGATTAGCTCAGACCTTTTGGAATCGTATTCTTAAAGTTATAGCATAGTGAACTGCAGGGATGCCACTAAGCTGTGATAAACAAATAGGGAAATTATCCAGGATGGGCCCTTTTAATACACAAAATTTGCGTTTCATATGGCCAAAAATAAGTTGAAAAAGTAAGAATTCCTACTTTAGTCTGAAAAAGGCCTTCCCTGAAACAGGCCCTGACCTCACTTTCCCCTAAATAACTTTTGGACAGATTCTAAATAAATCTATATTCCTAAATTTGTACCCCCCCCCCCCCCCCCCGAGAATTGATTAGGTGGAAAATATGAACCATTTCATGTATGTAACAGGGCTCTCTCTGAAAGCACTGAAGATACTATTAGCCTGTTTAAAATAAAACTAAATCAATCAATAATAAACAGAAAAAGTTTGAGGGAGTGGCTCTCCAAAACGTTTCACTCATTCAGTTACAGGTAATAAAGTCCAGTTTAATATAGCTCACCATTTAAAATCTCATTAACTTGATCTAGATTAATTTATACGAAACCTTCACTGTGTAAACACACCCAATCTCATGTGGCATGCAATATTGCTTTACAGTCAATGCCACCTTTAACATGACGGAGTTGTAATGTGTATGACGGTGGGCATGATACAGCTCATCGAGATCGACCAATTAAATACAGGATCTGCGTTCTGTGGATATGTAATGAGTAATTGACTGCTTAATACTTATTAGGGTGGTGAAATGCTGACTTGATTATCGTGAGGTGTCAAAATTATTTCGTTACAAATGTAATTAACATGGTTATAGATTCTCTATGTTACGTCAATTACATTTTGATTTCAGACCCCTCCCTACATGTATCAGAAAAACCCATATGTTGCAGGAAATGTTCAACTTGTGACCTACAGCTTACAAGTAATAATGACTAATAAACTTGCTACATGTTGATTACATAAATTGAGAGAGACTTACTATATCCATATTTGATATCTATATCTACCAATTAAAATGGTTAAACAAACTAAAAGTAGAAATGCCTGAAACATTTATTTTAAATTTCTGAACTGGTCCTTTTCATAATATTCTGCCATATGTCTATTTGTATCGGATTTTTTTTTTTTTTTTTTTTTTAATGAAGATAGTCATTAATCAAAAATATTGATTTATGCATAATTATTCTACATGAAAATATTTTTCACGAATAAAGCATTACTAAATTGGAAAAAAAAATGCTTGGAGAAACAATAGAGGAAGTTTGATCTAATCCGTCCAAAACGGGTATCATTTTTTTTTTTACAAACAATGGGGGGGGGGGAGGGTTAAAATTCATGACATCAGACATTTTACTCAATAATTGAAAAATATCTGGAATCTTACCTCTGCAGCTTTGAAACAACGGGCATAAACTTGATGTGATTTCCTTTACGCAATGTCAAGACCCACCAATTAATGTCTGAATCCATTTTAGACATTTTCACAAATATCCAAAGAGATTGATCATCCAAGATTTCCTCACAAATCAGTGCTAAAAACGCAACTGCAAACCCCCTGGACGACTTCGACAAGTAGTTCTTCGGCGATTCCACACAAAAGTTAGACTTTATTACAAAAATTAATGAATATTCCGAACAAAAAATCCAAACCTATGGATCTTCCAGGTTGCACGAAGCTTCAGGATTGTGTACCCTGCAGAAGAAGATGACATAAGAGTATTGAAAGTATCCAGTATTCCGAATGTCAGGTTGAAAGGAAAGAATTTATCTCAAGCAACGATGTAGTGCAAGCAAGACGACGCTGCAACATCCAGCAGGGATCATAACACCTGTGGTGGTTTGGTAAGGTTCTTTCTTAAAGTGAAGCCTGGTCCAAAACAGTTTACTGCCAATTGAATTACACTCTAAACCTGTTTATCAAGCCGCACATGCCGTCGTCATCATCGAAAAGGATAGTGAAAGTGCAGAAGTCAGTCTATGAAGCTCTGCGTATGCATCAACGAAGAGGGGCTGCCAAGAAAATTTGTCCGGGGCAGAATAATCAGAGCACAAATTTGTGGCTAAAGCTCAAGATGGGGATTGAATTAAGAAGCATGCCAAGAAAAAGATCTAAAAATGTCCTGTCCAAAAGTGAAGGTCCAACGCAGAGATGATTCTCAAGGACTCAGTGGATGAAAGTGAAAGAGGGAGAAGGCAGCGTGAAATTTTCCCCGGCTGCTGTCTTTCCGATCTTTCTTTCATCCGCCTGTCTGCGTAAAGCCTGGATTAGCTCTCTTCATGCAGTGTATGGAGATTTTTAATACAGACAGTGCTTCACTAGCTCAAGTTTGTTAATAGCCTGATGCGAGGGGGACAAAGAGAAAACCATTAACTACATTGAAGCGCAAAATTGACGCTAAATCAGCTTGACATACAGCTTTACGATCTGACTTCAAGCTTATGCAGCGGTCACAACTCGTCGTAGGCTACGGGGCACGTGCAATCAACGTAGCCTGCGTTGCATGCACAAGGCACGCACAGGTCGTGGGTCAATTTCTGCGATTCTTTGTTTCTGTAGTAAGGGTATTGGAAAAACTTCCTGCACGTCGTACAGGCAATGTGCCTGCATGGTACATACGATGCACATATTTTCTAAGAAATCCATCGTAGGGAGTTGCCTGTCGAAGGTACGGCGACTTGTGACCACCGCATTACACAAACAAGCTTGATACAATGTATGTGCATATTGGAATTAGGCCGGCTATAGGCTTAGATTTCAGGCTATTGCAGCAGCATACAAAATGCAATACTCTAGTTCAGAAATAAGCCGAGATTTCACCTGCTATTTAATATAATTTTTTTAAAGATTTTAATTAGCCTGCTATTTAAGATTAAAATCATGAGAGTCTATGATCGGACTACATGAATTTCATCGGATCAAAAATAGCGCACTATTTACCAGGTTCAAGCTAGTCTTGGACCACCTTATGAGAACCAAATTGGCAACCCAAAGGAACGACCGCGACAGGGCCACCAAGTTCCTGAGAATCTGTGAATCATCACAATTAAAAACATATGCAAATCTTACACACCGCCTCCTAAAAGTTTTCAGTCACGGTGAAAGGGGGATGGGAAGGGGAGGAGGTCAATTAGTCTTGCTTAACAAACTTGTTTTGATAAAAACCTTGGGAATATATGGATGCGAGGCCCCTGTTTTTGACCTACGTCAATGCGATTAACAACATGTACATGTATGACATAATTAGGATGAATATTCACCCCCCCCCCCCGTCTTTTGGACGTCAAGTGTTCATTGGACTCCACGTTGGCCTATATTTTATTTTTTATCAAATCCTTAAAAAGTATAATCAACACCCCCAATGCAAAAATCCAGTATCCAGTATCTAGGGTGTAAAAAAAAAAGAAAAAAAAAGTGGTTTAAATATGCATTTCTATTGCTCGTGGAGGGGGTGGGGGTCGATTATTAATGCATAACAATCTACGACTAAAGAAAACATTTTGCACATTACGAGCTCACAGAATATTTCAGCAAAACACTTTCCAGGAAGACTTAATGTATAAGCCAATATTTTGGGACTAATTGGATAATTCCATAATATTTGTGATGGATTTTTATAAGCATTATATTAAAGTGGAAATTTTTCATGAGGATGCTCTTAAAAATTTCACAAAAATAACCACTTATCTGCAACTGAAGGTAAATAAAAGTCTGAAGAAGTAGACTACTTTGTTTCCTTCATTTGGCATACTGTAAATATGAAGGGGAAGATTTGAACTTGGGAGGGGGGAAAGGAATGGATTTGAAGATCATCTACTTTTGGCATGAATTGTTGATTTGACCTGAGGAAAAGGAAGGGGCATGGATTGAATTACAAGAGGAGAAGTAAAGCCGTTACGACAGACATGACAATCCCTTTAACATGTAGGTTAGGTAACTACTCTCAAGTGTTACACTGGATCTTTAATGCATCTGGAATTATGATAAATATTCTAGAAATATACAGCACTTAAAAAGGATGATTAACATTGTGATCGTATAACTCCTTATTAAATCCTAGTCTAGAAGAAATATGATATCAAAATATTTGATATCTCCTCAAAAGCTCTGAAACCAACAAAATCTTTGAATGAAATATCTTAGATTTTGAGTATATATTCTCGTCACAAGAGAAATTAAAATGGCAGTGACAAGAACCGGTCATTAAGATGAGATAATATTATATGTCATTTTCAAACATTTTCATTATTTCAAAATAATTTTAATTGATTACAATTTAAGAGAGCCAGATTAGTTTTTATAAAACTATATCAAAAACATAATACATAAAACATAGTAACGAAATTAGATTTTTCTTTCAAAGGAAACTGAAATGGCCGTACCCTTTTTGCTTTATTCTTTTATTTCCATGTCTTAATAAAGTTACAAGGTGGAGTTTGGGAGAGATCAAAACAATAAAATGATATAAAAAAACAAGATCAGGAAAGAAATATCCATTTAACCCTTGCCTTATATCTTGTCAAAAGTCTTGATTTCCCGATTATTACAAAAATGAACAATAGCATTGTAAGGCCCAAAGGCTAGTTTCATTTCAAAGTGGGAAAATACACTAAGAAAAAATGTATTTACCATGCTTTTGGAATAAACTACTTTTACACGAGCCTTTTGTTTTCAGAATTGCCATACAATTCTAATTTTCTCTTTCATTAATTGAACTTGGAATATTACCGGCTAATTTTAGATATCAGAATGATAATAATGAATTTTACCTTTGAAAAGGTCTTGCAGCCTTACAAATGATAATATGCCAAGCCCATGTTAAGGCACTAAAGTTGGCATGATTTGTAACATTTCTATCTAGTTATTCAACGGCATTTACATTAATCCATTTTCTGGTCATGAACAATGCATGGAAGATATTTATTATAATGACAATTTCAATAATTGAACTTGGAATAGTTCCGTCTAATTTTAGATATCAGAATGATAATAATGAATTTTACCTTTAAAAAGGTCTTGCAGCCTTACAAATGATAATATGCCAAGCCCATGTTAAGGCACTAAAGTTGGCATGATTTGTAACATTTCTATCTAGTTATTCAACGGCATTTACATGAATCCACTTTCTGGTCATGAACAATGCATGGGAGATATTTATTGAAATGACAATGAAGTTTGTGGCGGAAATGTAATTTGATAATAAGGTCAGTCAATTGTAGACTTAATCTGTGTTATTGTTTTCATTTCAATGCAATGATCCTAGCTCAAATTTAAAGAGATCCGGTCAGACTGAATGAGATTCAAATCGTAATTTATTGATTTAGCTCATTTTGCCAACATAATTATAAACTTATAGGTCAATCTGGAATGCCTAGAAATTTACAAGCCAATTGCTTGCTTTGTTATTTCACATTCAAATGTTTGTTTCCACCGCGGCACAGAATGTACAGCCTGTTCTGTGTTATGAAGTCCATGCACGTATTCCATCGCACTGCTCTCTTGTCCACTGAAGCTCGCAACAGAGGAATGGTAAATTTTAAGCGACACTGTCTGCGTTCATGGCTGTATGCATAACATCATTTGTTTTCACAGGTTTAAGATAGTAAATCAGTGTTACTTCCTCTGAAACTTTCAGTATTAATTTTTTTAACGGTCACAGCAATACCATTTAAATAATTTTGGTCCCTTTCACATTTCATTTTTGAAGTTATAAAATCTCTTTAATGAAAATTGGCTCTCGATAGCTGATCACAATCTCGGTCATTAGTTTGTAATAGGAATGGTGATAACAGCTGGCTAGGGTCCTTCAACTTGGCTGTCATCATTTCTTTCATGAATGTGATGGAATATGAACCAAATTGGATGTGAATTCATTGACAACATTCAACCCCCACCCACCCATTTTTCTTTACCAGCAGTCCTTGAATAATCCCTCCCCCCTATTTTACTATTTGTATTTTGGCCTTATTTGTTGGCAAGTATTTTCTTCCCCCTTTCATTTTCTACAAATTATATTAGTGTTATCCTGGGGAGCATTTCATCAAAGGATTTGTCGGACGTTTTATCTGACAAATTTGCTCTCAGCCAATCAGATGCAAGCATTTCAGTAGCTTATAACAGTTTGTCAGATAAAACGTCCGACAAGTCCTTTCATATAACGCTCCCCTGATCATTTCTCTCCTATTCTGTGGTTTGGGTGCACTACTACAATCATTCAATCCTAAAATAATATGAATTTGAATTGAATTTTGAATTTGAATTTTATTATCTTATCATTACGAATATGAAAGCATGTACTTGATTCACAATATGCAAGCCATGAATATAAAATACTACTTTAAAGCTTGGTTGTAGTGTTGTACCGGTAAAACTCAAAATGTAAACTCTCAAACTTTGAATGTACTTTGAGATAGAATGAAAGATAATATGATAAAACACATATCACTAGAAAATCGTAATAATAATAAATGTTGAAAATATTACGATGAAATGTCAGGGTCCGGGCAAATCTGCTATATTTTCTTTTTTGAATACAAGGATGAGAAGGAAAATTTCAGAATAATATCTTTGCATATAGCTCTTTGACATAGATTAGCTAAATCAATGAAATAATCATTCGGAAGGCCTATTGGCTATTTTTATGAAAATAAAATCAATGCCAATAAAGGTCGCTAGATCTGACTCCAGTCAATTTCAAATTTTCACAAAGATTTTAGAGCGTGTAAAAAACTGGTCACTTTGAGTGTTTTCATAGTTGGTGTGATTCAAAACAGACCATTATATATTATTGATATTATTCCAAAACTATAACCCAGCTTTAATAAAGCTTACTCATCAGTTAGAAATATGTCAGTGACGTTCAAGACAAGACTCTAAATATAACATGATACTATCATCACTACATCTCTAGGAGGCTTAAGTTCCTCTTCTAGAAGTTTCCTCCATATTACAGGAAAAGCAGAGACAGAAAGAGCTACTTAACTAGAATGAAGTTGCAAAATACCGGTAAACAGCTTTAAGGTGGAAACGTTGTAGTGTAGTGGTTCTGCAGGGTTCCCAGCCTTTCAAGAAAACAAAATTCCCTGATTTGTCCCTGATGAAATCTAAAAATGCCCTGATAATTATTTAAATCCATTTCCAGTTTCATGTGTTTTCTTTGCTGTCGCCGTGAACTATTTGCAGTATAAAACACTCGTCTACATGTAACTGACTACCGAACTTTCGATTTTTGGGCAATCAAAGTTCCCTGACTTTTCTCTGATTTTGAAGCATTATTATCAAATTTCCTGACTTTTCCATGACTGGAAAAAAAGTTAAATAATTTTCCCTGATTTCCCTGATGGGCTGGGAACCCTGTTCTGACTCTCGGAGGGTCACAGGTTCAAATCATCACTACAACTCCAAGAGGCTCAAGTACCTCTTCAAGAAGTTTCCTCTGTATAACAGGAAGAACGGAGACAGAATGAGCTGCTTCACAAGAATGAAGTTGAAAAATAAGCTGGTGTAGTGGTTCTGACTCTCGGAGGGTCACAGGTTCAAATCATCACTCAAATTTCCTGACTTTTCCATGACTGGAAAAAAAGTTAAATAATTTTCCCTGATTTCCCTGATGGGCTGGGAACCCTGTTCTGACTCTCGGAGGGTGACAGGGTCAAATTATCACTACAACTCCGAGAGGCCCAAGTACCTCTTCAAGAAGTTTCCTCTGTATTACAGGAAGAACAGATACACAATGAGATGCTTCACTAGAATGAAGTTTAAAAATAAGCCGCTTCAAGGTGGAAATGGTGTGTTGCAGTACTCTCGGAGGGTCACAGGTTACAATCATCTCGACAACTCCAAGAGGCTCAAGTTCCTCTTCAAGAAGTTTCCTCCGTATTACAGTAAGAACGGAGACAGAATGAGCTGCTTCACTAGAATGAAGTTGAAAAATAAGCTGGTGTATAGTGGTTCTGACTCTTGGAGGGTCACAAGTTCAAATCATCACTACAACTCCAAGAGGCTCAAGTACCTCTTCACGAAGTTTCCTCTGTATTTAGGAAGAACAGATACACAATGAGATGCTTCACTAGAATGAAGTTTAAAAATAAGCCGCTTCAAGGTGGAAATGGTGTGGTGCAGTACTCTCGGAAGGTCACAGGTTAAAATCATCTCTACAACTCCAAGAGCCTCAGATTCCTCTTCTAGAAGTTTCCTCCATATTACAGGAAAAACAGAGACAGAATGAGCTCCTTCACTACAAATTGGAAAAATAACTTGTTTATATATCCACTTGGTCTAACAGCAGATACAATTGAGAGAAAAAGTCTGTTTTTCTCTGATCTGGATAATTCATGGGATTAGAAATAGCAGGCTATTTTAAAACGTCATCCTAGATAAACAGCACCGAAAGAGACGAAAGGGAGAGAAAAGGAGAGAGAGAGAGAGAGGAGAATCATACAGGATTAATGAAGAAGGTTGTATCAAGGTCAAGTAACCGCTTCACTGGAGTGTGGAGAAGTCTTCCTTACAAGAAAGCAAGAGAGACAGACATACAGGAAAGATATTGCAATAAATGCACTGACCATTGTACATTTGATAGTGCGCGAAGTGCGAGACAGATACATGTAGACACTTAAAGTAGACACATCTGGATATCATATCAAATGGAACATTTGATACATGAAAAAACATCCTGCATATTATCATCATCATCACATTTCAAGAATCATTAGGTTTTAAAAATGTACATAAATGATCATAATTTGCCTGCAAATAAATACATAGTAGTGTTATTTTGAACATTTTATAGGACTATATAGCCATCACAAATATGAATAGCACATAATTTGCATTGATTATAAATATTGACAATTACGGAACAGCTTTATAACAGTTTGAAGCTCCTTGAACAGACATACTATTATTATCTACAGACCACATGAAATTGACAAGGAATAAAACAAACATAGAATGTTTATGAATAGTAATTGCTGGGAAAAAAAATTATATTGCATCAAAGAGGAACATGTTTTCACATGTAGTTGACAGAAACTAGGCATAAAATACATGTATAATCAACGTAAGCAATGAATGAAAGAAAAAATTGAGCATATGAAGAAATCAGACCAAAAGAACAAAACACACAGAAGGCTAAAAAAAAAAATAGAAATAATGATAAAATATATCAAGCCCAAAGTAAAATCAGGATGGAACAAAGCGTAAAACACAACAGGAATCAAAACAAAAACAAAGCAACAAAACCAGGAAGGGAATACAAACTTAAATAACAAAAGAAATAAAGATGCCTGTGAAAAAGGGACGATCAAAAAACTAAAACTAAATCAATGTTTGACAGTGAATATGGATGGAGAAAAAGCTGATGAAATTACAACACAACAATCTAATACACTGTACGTACCCATGCCAGCTGTGGATTGGAAAGACGGCAATATATAGCACACGCATACACCAATAATATGAGAAGCAGTTCGTGTTATGGAAGATGGTGATGATGGTGGTGGTGGTGGTGGTGGTGGTGGAGGATGTGTGCATCCAAGCCGAGGAGCACGAGATAAACGAACCAACGCATTTACCAAGCCCCATACAGACAAGACGCCAGTGACCAATAACGGGAGATTGAGGATCGTAACACCAGGGTAGCCAAGCGTGAGATATATAAACATCCACATCAGAAAAATATGACGGAAGATAATTGGGATTCAGACAGAGTGAAGTGGAAGGAGAGAGAGAGAGAGAGAGAGAGGAAGGGAGACAGAGAAAGAAATAGAGACAGAGAGAGTGAGAGACAGAGACAGACAGACAAAAACAGTCGGGAGAGATAAACAGTACAGAGACAAGAAAAGATACAGGAAAAAAAATTATAGAAAGTAGATCAAATGAAAAAATAAGAAGTATGAGAGGATGCAAGAAGATAATATAAGCATGAGATGTAGAAGAGAGATTCAAGAAAGATAAATACATTTCAAAAGAAATTAATAGAAGAAAATAGAAGAAATATTCAAGGAAGACAATAAATTATAAAGATATTAATAGAAGAGAATAAAATAAGAAGATTAGAAGAATGAAGATCCAAGACAAATGATATAAAGTCAAATTTAAATTTATGCCAATTAATTGAAAGAAGACAAAGAAGAAAGATGATAATTGGAAAAGAGAATAAACAGTATGAAATTGAATTGATAAGGAATGACAGAAGAAAAGAAGGAATAAATGATATAGATATAGGAAGGAGGGATGGAATAAAATACCAATGAGTGAATCTAATAAGCACTGGGAAACTATTTAATAACAAAAATACCAGCTGATAAAGAAAGGGAGAGCTTGAACATCAGTTTTTAATTCTTTAATTTCATTTTGACATGCAGAAGCCCTACTTGAGAAGCATACATTCATGCATTACAACATTAATCCTATCTGAATTATTGCAAAGACATGAAGAGAATGTACCTGGTATTACATTTTGTACCATATTGAGAATAATCTTTCCAAATCTAAAATTCTGTCTAAGAATAATATAATTCTACCTCCATCTAAATATGCCTCAAAGTTTCAAGTTTATATTTTCAAGAAGGGTAAAAATATGATGAAAAGAAAACCTGTCTCATAATCCTACTGTTCTCGCTCACTTTGTTTTTGTACAAACTTTTTACATTGGATTTAAATAATTTTGCAAAATTTTCTACAACTGAAACTGCAACCCTTTCTTCATCAAGCTGGTAATGAAAACAAACATTTATCTTTTAAAAAAAAAGAGAGAGAAAACTAGATGCAAAACAAGTCAGCAAACATGCCATGCAAATGCATTTGTGCATCATTTTCTTAGTGCCTATAAAACTACATCATTCATGCTAGAAAATGAATTCCAGAGACACAAAAATGAATCCCAGAAACAAACAAAAAGAAAGAAAAGAAAAAAACTAGCAGACACAAAGAAATCATTTCAATAAAGCAACCTTCATTAAATTTGATAATATTTATAGATCATTTTTTCCAATAGAGAACATAATATCTAAACAGGGCCTGACATTTTTTTTTTTTTTAGGGAGCCAACCGGGCTCCTCAAGCACTTTTTTAGGGAGCCCGCAGGGGGTTCAAGTCTGTTTTATTGTCATAATAATGGTCACTAACAATTAAAAAAGTACACATCCTGTTACAGTCAAGCCCTGCTTAATAATAAAAAGTGATATCAGCAATAGTTAACCATCCTGTTTCCCTATTACATCTTACAGCCAATATATACAATCAGTTTTCAACAAATTTTTTTAGAGGTACTTGTAATGCTGATTTCTATATTACTAACCCATTTATCAATTCAAATACAAATGGTTAAACCTTTAAATTAAAGAAAGAAAGAAGAAGGAAATCTAGTAATGAATCACTTCCAGCCATTCCTTTTGTCTGACTGAACATCCGGACTGAATTTTATTAAAAAGATACTTCTTTCAAACAATGAAATTGTATGGAGGTGGGGAGAAATATACCAGAGGGAGTTGTAATGATTTATATCCACTTGGTCTCGCAGCAGTTGGTCTAATTCCCCATTTGTCTAATACCACATGGTCTATTTTGTCTACAAACAATTTGGGCTAATTTTAACCTGGACTACTACATAATTGGTTAACTATAATGTGGCCTAATAGCCAAATGGTCTAATTGCATTTTGGTCTAATGTCCATATGAGTACTTGGTCTATTACCAGTTTTTTTACTGAAAGTGACTAAGTGGTGATAGACCAAGTGGAAATTAGACGAAATGGGAATGAGACGAACTGGTAAATAGGCCAAGTGGTAATTAGACTAAAAGGAAATTAGACATACTGGTTGTACATGGAATGGAATTAGCCAACACGGGATGAGACCAAATGGGCATTAGTCAAAGTGTGTTTTATATTAGACCAAGTGGTAAATTACCGTTGTAACATAGGGGGTGTAATTTTCATTTTTACACCCTTCGAGGGAGCATGGACTGATACAAAACAGGCATAAAACAGAAGCAGCTCTCTTCACCACAAGAAGGAACTGGTATGTGTTTGTCTCAATTGACGTCTTGAGATGATTCATCAAGAAGATACACCAAGGGGATAGACTGAATGAAAAACAGTAGCAGATGGTTTCATGATTACCGAGAGGTCATCAAAAGTCTTCAGCTACTGCTACTAATTAACAGGTGATAGCTTCCAAAATCAAAACAGGACACTCATCCAATGTTCTTAGGAGGGGGGGGGGGTGCCATTATATTTTTATAGATATCTTTCACCACCCCCCCCCCCCCCCCCATACTGCATAATGGATGCTGCTAGAGATGATTAAACCAAGTTATGATGCATTAGGCACTATGAGAAAAAGAGAATTTACAGGGGCTCTTTCATTATTTCTTTTGTTGGGTATTTCAGGTACACATTGTCTTGAGCCCCTTTTATTTTCTGAATAAATAAATGTATATGTCAAATTATAGAGCAATTATCAAGCAAACCATAAGGGTTAGGAAAAAATTAATGTAAGAATGGGAAGTTGAATTTAATATCAAACGGTTTACTACATGTTCACTTTATTATACATGGATCTACTTTTTTTTTTTAATGTTGCACAGTAGGGAGCCCCCTCTCATTAAAAAAAATGGGGCATGTAAGATGTTTCCTACTGATATGCCTGACATGAACCTGCCCTCCCCTTTCTTCCTTCCAGAAAACACCCCTATACGTTCAAGGAAAAGCTTTTGAGCCTGGTGAGTGCTAAATATGATCAATTACAGGTAGGCCCTACAAGAAAACGGATCAAGTAGAAATTGAGAGGACCTCACCACCCTACTGTTTGCCCTGCCCACCGGATAATGAAATATTTCATATTAATAACTGAAAGTTCTTCCCCTTACTCCTTCTTTTACCCAACTTGTATCCATGCAACTAGGTCCATCCCTCTATGGTAGTGTTCAATGTCCAGTTTTAAATTTATACGGCAACATGAATCATGATACAAAACGCAATTACAAAACACAAACACAAACTCGATCAGCGGTGCACCGTTCAGTGTTCAAAATTTAAACGTGTTCGTCGATCGTCTTTAAATTCCCCGCTCTCAAAAACAAACATCTTCTCCTTTTTTCACTTGCACCGGAAGCTTCCATTGGGAGAGCACATTTTAACACGTTTTAAAACTCAATCCTGCTCAGTATCGCATTTCGTTGCAATCGCGATGCTCAAGGTCGTAAAATTGAAGCTGATTGTGTTTCAAAACGCATCTTTTTCGGCGTTTAAATTTTCGGCGTTTAAATTTAAATTGAGATTTGAAACACATTTACTTTTACGACCGGGGATGGGGGACAATGAACACACACTTTGTTTCTCTTTATATCAGCGTTTTGTAATTGCGTTTTGTATCATGATTCATGTTGGCGTATAAATTTGAAACTGGACATTGAACACACTCTATGCAGATAAAACTTAATACAGAGGTACACCCTGCACCCTTCTCCGCACCCCTCTCTAGCAGATGTAATACCATGCAAGACCTACCAGACGGTTACATCCTGCACCCTATCAGGGGGTATTCACACCCCCTTCCATACCCCTCTGAGCCCCTCTAAGGTAGACGAACGTGATATAGGGGTAACAGACGGGTACATCCTGCACCCTATCAGGGGGTACTCAAACCCTCTTCCATACCCCTCTGCCCCCCTCTCTAGCATAGGGGTAACAGATGGGTACATCCTGCACCCTATCAGGGGGTATTCATACCCCCTTCCATGCCCCTCTACCCCCCTCTCTAGCAGACGTAGATCATAAAGGGGTATCAGACGGGTACATCCTGCACCCTATCAGGTGGTACTCACACCCTCTTCCATGCCCCTCTACGCTCCTCTCTAGCAGACTTATAGGGGTAACAGACGGGTACATCCTGCACCCTATCAGGGGGTACTCACAAGGGATGCCATTTACGCTTTAGCGTGCCTTAAAATATCTACGTATGTAAAGCAAGACGTGCAACAAGTAGTATAACTTAGCAGCTCAAGTCATAAGTTTACATTCAATGACATCCTTTATATAAAGAAATCTGTACATTTAGTATGACTGGTAGTCTACAATAGAACTTTTTAACCTGTGCATGTAAGTAATTCAGGAACAGACCCACTATCATAAGATTGTCATAGAAAAACTATAAACAAGAATCACTGAAATTATTTCAAAAGGGAAATAGTCCAAAATGACTTCTACTAAAGCAGACAAAGAGATTTACATGTATGTACTTTTATACAAGATAAAAAAAACAGACAAAACAAAAACAACACACGTAAAAAGCAAAGGGACAAAGATGCTTTAGAAATATCATACATGAATTTACATGACAATATTAATAAAGAAAAGGAACATAAAAAGTTTCAGTTATTTGTACAATTAACGATTAGAGAAGAGTAAAAGATTAAAGAATAGTAACAAGTTAAAGTAAAACCTCAACAACAAAAAAGGTACTGCGATAAAAAATTGGAAGTAGGCTTAAATGTATGTGTAGTGCAAAAGCATACATGAATACTCTCCAGTGCAGACACATTGTGTAACTTTTTGTAATAAAAGAGTGAATGTAACTATAAAAGAAAGATCAAAGAAACAATAATCTCAAACAGGATAAAATCATGGACCTGATAGAACGCGACATACAAATCCCTAGAAAGTAGAAGTATCTTCATTACGTTTACATGTGCAGAAACATTTATTTGCAAGTTAATTTGCAGTTGTCTATAAAATTTAGAAACAATTATACATATTTCCAATCATGAGCAAAAAGAGAGAGATATGGGAGTAGGGTTGCAAGTGATACCCCCAGGAAAGCCAAGGTATAGGGTGAGGAAGAAGTAAAATAAGTACTAGATCTTACAAGGGTGGTTCCCACATGAGATGGTTTGTCTCTTCAAAAATGCCTCCTATACATTTACAGAGATGCCAACACTACAGAATAATTATAACATTAGAAATTAGAACGCAAATAACCCAAATAGTTTAAACATTTTTGAAGAGACATTCCCAAAATTGAATGAAAATGTTATTATTCATGCTTTTGCGTTATTCGCGTTCTAATTTCTAATATTATAATTATTCCATATGGTTGGCATCTCTGCACTTGAAAGTAATGTAATGCTTTGATATCAACCGATTAGTGTGCTGTTATCTGTCTTTTATCCGCATTGTCGTAGGCAACATGTATAGGTTGACTATGGGAACTTTGTAAGCTATAGACAAATTCGGTTTGGGTGATGTTTTGTCACGGTGGCAGCCATTGCTGGGGGGCTTCCAACGTACTACGCCTGCTCCGTGTGTGCGTATAATAATAATAATAATAATAATGTGATTTGTATTGCGCACGTATCCACTCTGTAGAGTGCTCAAGGCGCATTATCATATTATTATTACCCGTATGCGTAACAACGAAAAATGTACAAACGCTCAGACATACGCGGACATGGCACATGCTTAGTACATTGGAAGCCCCCCAGTTATATAGCGGGCACTAAAGGGGTCACTTCCATGAAATGCTGCCCGAATTCGTCTATAGGAGGAATTTTGGAAGGGGGAATCATCCTTGTAGAAGAAAGGCCCTTTAAGCATTCCAAACCTCGGATTCAAGAGTAAAATTTTCACAGCAGCTCACACTATATTACCTTGCCATGATTTAATTAAGAAGCAAGACACTTCAAACAGGATTATAACCCAGTCAAATAATGAAATAAATATCAAAGGCAAAATAAAGGTTTAATCAGGTCAAAATGTTCATCTTTCAAGCATTAAGTTTTCCTCAAGGAAGAGTGCCTAGCTGATTCTGATTAAATGCAAGTTGATTCTGATTACGTGAATTTCTTACACAAAAATTGCAAGAGAATCCCATTAATCAACTGGAAAATTCTGACAATTTGTAATCCTTTACTTTGCCTTCAAGCGATAAAAATCACCATAGAACAGTGCAAATTGCAAATTGAGAGCGTGCAATGCTGTGCTAATCAATGCACAAAGTGCTGAAGAAAGAAACAAACAAGCTGAAATAAAACCATGCAAGAAAATAGGCAATCAAACCCTAAAAAGAGAAATTTGGAAAACCGAATAGTTAAAGCATTATGTAGTCAGAAGATCTATGTGATTGGAAAAAATGTGAAATGTAATGTTTTTGCATGATTAAGATGTGATCTTGTAACCTTTCATGAAAATGATGTGCCTTTTTAATAGAAAGTAAGCAAAGAAGGCCAAATGCAGATTCCACAGTAAAATGTTATGTTGAGACGATTGATATGTTTTATGTAATGTTGAGAAAGAATTGAATAAATGAGAATTAAGCATGAAATCCAAATAAAGTGCTTAAAGGTGCAACTCATCTGAAAGCTTACATACCTCTGACGTTTTGGTCTCTGTGATGCATACAATATGCTGCAAAATGGGTGTCATGAATAAATTATATATACTATGGAAACTCAAAACATGCTTTCAAAAAAATAAGAACCATAAAGGACCCTTTTAAAGGAAAAAGGTGAATAGTAATTAATTGAAATACCAAAGTAAGAAAAAAAATATCAAAAAGTTGAAAGCTTACATTGTGTGCATAAGGTACAAAACAACATAGTGATATAAGATTTTAAAAGTTTTTAAGTGATTATCGTAGAAGAAATTTCCTCAATATCCGGAGGGGGAAAAATGAAAAATACTATCCTGTGTTATTCTTAGGAAGCGTTGGCACATAGGTGACCCCTTCGTGTATGCATAAAAAGCCCAAAATGGTGTGTACAGATTGTCCATGCATGAAATTTCGAGTATTTTTAACCGATAATTCAAAACAAACGAACTTAATAAAAGGATGTGGGTGACTTTCAAAACCACATTCCATTGACAATGGAAATGGTTTATTTATCAATCCACAACTATATTAATATCAATCAACAAATATCATTTAATATTTAATTTTTTGTTTTGTCTTCTGTGGTTTTTATGACGTACGTCATCCATTTAAGCTTACAAACAAATGACTAATCAGCGTCAGATATTGAAATAATTGAAGTATAAGGCTAATTGTTATCAAAGCATTTAAGCCATAAAGCTAAAACAAGCAAAATACAAACAGCTGTTAGTTTTGAACAGCCTAAATCAAACTATTCTTTTTTAATCTGTTTTGTTTAAAGCATTTTAGAATTAATTTTGGATTAGGTTTAAAATAAATAAGAATGTTAAAGCCTAACCTTCACTATTAATTTGATTTTTTTATTATGCAATTAGTTTGCTCTTGACAGCATATTTCTATTTTGTTTTCAGTAATTTGACTATTTTTTTTTGTTTGTTTGTTTGTTTTTAGGGGGGGGGGGCATTTTAAACTTTGACTTTCTTCTAATTTGTAATGAATATTTCAAAGAGTCGAGTATATACTCCTTTAATGGATTCAAATAATATAAAGTAAAGAGCTCTTTAAAGATATGTTATGAAATGTTAAATGGATAATTAATTGTACATGTATACATGTACAGAATGAATAGATGTACATGTACATGTTGGATATACATATGTGTGTTTGTCTGATGTAAACATAAATGATAAATAATTAAATATTTGTGAAATAAGTTCATTATTAAACTAAACTCATCCCAAGAAAAATATCAGGAATATGAAATAAAAAACTTCACATATTTTGATCAAACATGCCACATGTGCCTCAGTGAAACACCAATATAAAGTGTGCAGCAATATCTCACCAAAAGTGTAATTTTTTTTTACAACAATACACCACAAACACCATCATACAAGGAAAATTGAAAAACTTCCATGCCAAATTTTCACATCATAACAGAGTGAGTGTACATGAACCATAACAAAATGTACTGACCCATTCACTCTTTAGCTCAGTAAAATTAGAAAGTGATAACATTCTTTAAAGAATTCTTTCTCAAGAATTTCTGTTCAACAATTTTTTAGCCTACCTTCTCCTGTTTTCTGTTTTTGATGACCGTCCGCTTCTCCATCGTTTCAGCTTTCCCATCTGGCTGTTGCCGAGGGCAACCGTATCAACACGTTGAAAGTAGCCGATCTTTCCCATTGGGTTTATGCCCTTCCAAACACCAGTGTCGTCGCTATAGTTAGGAGATTAAAAAAGGAAATGTACAATGCAATTTATTATAATTTGATTGAAGGGTTCAAATATTGAACGTTATTTGCATTTCACAGAGTCTTGGCAAAAAGAATAAATAAATAGATAAAATCATAATAATAAAGAAATGTATTATAAATAAAATAATGTTAAAAAAAAAAAGAAAAAAAAAAAGAAATTGAAAACAGGCCCTACTGCACTGTAACAAACATTGTAGACACAAATTCCATGGAATATGATCTACAGTCTGTGTCAAATAAAATGGTACAAGTGGAAAACATTTTTTTTATAGTATTAAGATTAATCATAACCTGGTATTGTTTGATATTTTTGTAAAGCAGGAAAATCAGACTTTCTTCTGCAATTTTTTTCATCAAATTTGGTGTTGTAGTTTTTGAGATATGACTAGTTTTCTACAATCAAGAGAAATCCATTTTTTGCACGCCCTCCCATGCCTTTGTGTATAGGTTTCAAATAATGGCCGTGAAGTGCTCAATTTTGATTTGTTCCTCGTCGCACAAAATTTAGCATAAGGGCAGTTCCAAGCAAAACAGGACATGGAGCTGAAATTTTAATGTGCTGCTGTGCCTTTGAAAATGCAAATTAGGATCTGAAATTACCTCAAAGGCTTCTTTACAATACAACCAATCATTTTAAGTTAAAAAATTTGTGTTCAGTATTCTTGCGCTGAATAATTGATCAAACCCAAATTTGCACGTATGGGACTATGGGGCTTTAAATGCCTCTAATTCTTACATCTCGTCACTTTTGCCAATTTTTTTGGCTTAATGTAATTGTCGTGGTCTACTCCAACAAACTTTGGTATTAAATATTCTTTATAATGCATTTCTCCTCACGAAAAAGACCGGGGAAACCAGACGTCACTCCGTAACCGGACAAGGGTTCAAGTTTTAAGTCATAATTAACAAAATATTCAACCAATTTTTTTATGAAAGGTGGCTATATATACCTAGAATAATATAGAAATCCAATCAATAACTCAAAATTGTGATAGCCATTTAAATTTCACAGAGTTGAAGCAAAATGTTTTCTGCTCAAATATGCATGTCCATTTTGCGTCACTCCGTAACCATGATATGAATATTTCATATCTCATAGGCCATGGTCTAGGGTCGAAACCCTGCACCCCCCCTGCAACTCATGTCCATGGGTATCCTCATGTAGCTATGGGTCTGGTGAATCGGAAAATGAGTTTACAAAAAAAAACTCATTCCCGAGGGACCCCCATGGGAGTTTTTTGACCACGCCCACTTTCCTCACTGAAATGGTTTATATTAAGGGTATGTAAAAGAAAACCATGAATAACTTTCCAAGATATCCATTTTTATGGAGCCAGTGACCCCCTCAAAATTTGGTCTTAGAAATGTGAGCTACCTAGACTAAGAGGAAATGAGGATATAACTATTTTTGCAATTAATGTTACGTAAATGGCACAACTGAGGTGTAAAAGGTCACAGATATTGACCTCTGGCAGAACGCTTTCCGGTTAAAATATGATTTACAAAGTTTCAATTACTGTCAACTAAATTGCATGAGCATTTAGCCAAGTTTAATGTAACAGAGCTCAGAGAATTCATTCCTCTTTTATTTGACATATAACACATCTCATAATTGTCACGCATGACCGCGCAGCGTTCATTTTTTACGAAAACGTTACATGACCATTTTTACCAAAAAGTAGCCATATTCCTGTATTATGTCTGCCTACTGTATCGACGTGTGCTATGGCTATGTGTAATAGCTACAAACAGATCAACTATTTTGATTTAGAAATTTGTTAAGAACATAATAAACAATGTGCAATGATTCGTCAGGTCACTCTGATGGCACACATGACCGGCAATATGTAACACACATATATCTTAGCAACGGTTGCTAGGTAACTCATTCTCCCTAGCAACAGGCTATTAAGATCTTGTTATTTCAGAAAAGATTTCAATTAAAAGTTTCTAAGCATCAAAATAGTATTCCATTGTGCAGTTCACTCCACTGCACCATAGTTTCGGCTGGTAACGGTTGCTAAGCAACATATTTTTAATATCAATTTGGCATAGCAACCCATTATCTTCTAACTGACTACACAACAAAGAATTGAATCAAAGTTACATGATAAATATGTTAAATTGACCTCCATGACTTTTGAAAATTATATCCATGTATAACCATGGGTCTGGTGAATAAATACAAACACAAGCCCACACACACCCTCAAACCCTCGCACCCTCTCACACTTGCACACACCCAGACACACACACACACACACACACACACACTCATATTTTATTAACTCTCCCTAATCCCCTCCCCCTGTCCCAGGCACGGGAAAATCAACCAACAAAAATGAGAATATTTTGTAACCCTAATTAGCCAAAACATACGGTGTGTAATAAGCAATATCATTTTGTTTTGCTCGTGAGTTATTGGTATTTGAATTAAGTTAGCCCCACCACCAGTGAGTCTTGTAAATGTTATTATTATTATTAGTATCATCATCATCATCATCATCATCATCATTATTTCTACCTCCTTCCCTTTCCCACTCCTCTCGAAAAACGAAAAACAAAACATAACAAATTAATTATTATGTTAAGACAACAAAGTGACAATGCATTTTAAAATGTGTTAACCACAGATCTTGCAATGGGTGAAAAAGATGTTGGAAAAAATCATTTACATTCAGTTCTTAATTGGTCTGTAATTTGCATCAGGTATAGTGTGAGTTCGTATCTTCGATTCGATATTTTTTGGTTAATTGTCTGTATCATTGAGCATGATTTTGCAGTCCTCTGCTGTCTATATTAAACTTTAAAAAGTCATTGGCACATTCACAGCCACTTTCTGAGCCAGTCCTATCAATGAGATCGCATTCACTGAGTTCACTCTCAGGGTCGGATACTGAATCATCTGTATTGACAATTTCTCAGGCATACACTCCATCCGTCTAACTTGGCTTCATGATCTCGTTTCTATTGCCCAACCATGTCCATATATTAGTCTAGAGAGTTCTGGTGTAGGTATGTGTGATCTAGGTACATTTGTGCAAGCTTCCAGATTCTTGCCTGAAAGCTACATCGACACACATGCTACTTCAAGACGCTTCTACATGAAGGCAGTGTTGCCAAATCAAAGTGTTTTCTTTCTTCTGTAGTACTTGTCCACTACACTTAGCCTGCAAAGTTATCAATGGAAGATTATTCAGCTTCACGATATTCTTCTTCCCATACAATCCGTCAATTACATCTGTCGTTTCATTGTCAACTGCCCAAGCTCCTCCATCCCGTTGAAATATACTTTGAATTACCCTGCATGATCTTAATTCCTCGGACATTCAAATTTCCCTTTAATGCACTTGTGCTATTACAGCCTGTAAATGCATTTAAAGGGATTAGGTAACTTTCAAAAACAAGAGCAATCAGATCGAGATTAATAAAATCATATTATTCCAACAGTAAAAACAAACTACTGAAAGTATCAGAGCAAATGGAAGTCATTTACTACCTTAAAACAGTGTAACAAACAATGCCAAGCATACAGCTGAACACCAGTACCCTCTGCTGCTAGCTCAGCAGGCTGCTAGGAACGGGGACTATACAACAGGAAATGGGTGTATGTTGTGCTATGTGGAGAAGCACAGGGTTTTATAAACCATCTGGGGTTGGTTTATAAAATTTGAGTATGAAATCATTGATATCTCGAAGGTAAAGCAAGCAATTAGCTTGCAATTTTGAAGAGATACCAGACTGACCTACATGTAAGTGTTTATAATTATATTGGTAAAATGAGCTAAATCGAATAAAATGTGATTTGAATATCATTCAATGTTACTGCATCCCTTTAAGACTAATAGGGCAGACCATTAACCAGATGTAAGGGACATGGCTAGGGTGGTACATGTAGATCATGTCTGGTAGATCATGTTGTTGATCCCTTCTAAGACTATTCTAACGACGACGTAGTATAATGGAGGAGGATGAAGAAGATGTCGGGATCGGGATCCTCTCATTAACAAACTTTAATATATGCTTCTTAGCGTACACGATGTACAGAACTACACGGGAGTAAGTTTCTTGCTGTGTAGAATGCAACACATCTAGTAGGACACAAGTTTCCTTTTCCATCAGGAGTTAGTTGAAAGACCAATTTGTCGCAATGATGATAACTTCATGACCTGACAGAGTTTCTGCTGAGGTACAACTGCTTCAATCTCATTATAGAAGTCTTACAAATTGCACCTTGTTGTCATCATTGGAAGAAACTGTTTCCAGTCGTTTAGCCTCTTTGTTTCACCCAAATCAAGTTTGTTACTGACGCCCTGTCGGATCTTCTCTACTCCCTTCATCGACTCGCTCTTGTACATGTCAGTACTAAGCACAACTATTGACTGAAGGGGCAGAGATGCTAGTTGGGAAATTTCCCTGAAGGTGGCTGAGATTTCACGTAGAGTATTGGATACAGCATTGCCATCCTCAGTGAAGATAGCCTAACTGGGATCAGGTAACTTTAACAGATTGATTTCTTGCCAAAAAGACAAATCCAAAGGTTCCTCTTCCTTCATGATGCAAAGTTACCTGATGATCCCAGGGAGGCTAATTTCACAGAAGATGGCAATGCTGTATCCCACACTCTACTTGAAATCCCAGCCACCTTCGGGGATATTTCCAAAAAATAGTATCATCTGTGCCCCTTCAAGCAACAATTGTGCTTACAATGTAATACCAACATCTACCAGAGAGAGTCTGTGAAAGGTGTAGAGAAGAAGCGACGAGGCGTCAGTGACAAACTTGAGTTGGGTGAAGACAAACATTGACAAAGATGCCAAAGGATTGGAAACAATGATGACAACAAGGTGCAGTTTGTAAGACTTCTCTTACGAGATTGAAGCAGTTGAACCTCAGCAGTAACTGTGGCACCTCATGAAGTTATCATCATCACAACAAATTGGTCTTTCTAAGTCCTGATGGAAAAGGAAACTTGTGTCGAAATAGATATGATGCATTCTACACAGGAAGAAACTTACATGCTGCACGTGCTGTACATCTTGTACGCTAAGAAACGTGGATTCCAGTTGTTAGGGTGAGGAGCCCCGATTCCGACATCTTCTTCATCCTCCTTCATTATACTACGTCATTAGAAGAGTCTTAGAAGGGATCAACATGATCTTCGAGACAGGTAGAAACAACAGAAGATGTTGTATTGATGTTACCATCCTAGCCATGTGCCTTGTACATCTTGTTACTGGTCTGCCTTTATTAGTCTTTAATGCATATACAGGCTGTAATAGCAGAAGTGCATTAAAGGAAAATTTGAATGTCCGAGGAATCAAGATCATGCAGGGTAATTCAAGGTGTATGTCAACGTGATGGAGGAGCTTGGGCAGTTGACAATGAAATGAGAGATGTAATCAACAGATTGTATGGGAACAAGAATATCGTGAAGCTGAATAATGTGGTGGACAAGTATTACAGAAGAAAGAAAATACTTTGCTTTGGCAACACGGCCTTCATGCAGAAGCGTCCTAGAACAGCATGTGCGTCAATGTTAAGTTTCAGGCAAGAATCTGGAAGCTTTCACAAATGTACCTACAATAGAACTCTCTAGACAAAATTTGTCTGTATTTGACAATTTCTTAAAGTATATCTACAGATTTCTCAGGCATTAAACTCTTATCCCCCACTTGGGCTTTAAGATCTGGTTTCTATTGCCCAACCAGATCTTAAAGCCCAAGTGGGGGATAAGAGTGTAATGCCTGAGAAATCTGTGGATATACTTTAAGAAATTGTCAATACAGATGATGCAGAGTCCGACCCTGATAGTGAACTCGATGAAAGTGATCTCAGTGAAAGGATTGGCTCAGGAAGAGACTGTGAAAGTGAGAATGCAAAAGCATGCACTACCCTTTTCCATGTGCCTATGGTCAATCTACAGGCCGGTTTGGAACAATAACCTAAAAAAAGATACATCACATCGAAGATATGAACCTAAAATATACCCGATACAAATTACGGACCAATTAAGAACTTGAATTAAATGATTTTTCCAATATCTTTATAATCCATTACAAGATCTGGGGTTAACGCATTTAAAAATACATTGTCACTTTGTTGTCTTAACATAATGATTTGTTTGTTATGTTTTCTTTTTTCCTTTTCAAGAGGTTTGGGAAAGGGAAGGAGGCAGAGATGTGGAAGATAGCACAGTGACAGATCGCTCAAATGTGAAAGAACCCTGAGGGTATTCAAACTAGGACATTCCTTTGAAAAGGGGTATGAAATCAATGATGACAAAGTGATGCCATCCCTAGAAATGGTATGAATTTTAATATAGGTTTTCTCGGTCAATTTTAAACTCTTTCCAATCGAATTCGTTAATGTCTATTCAATTTAAATGATACCTCATGGGGCGGAGCTATCAGTCAATTGAATTAACGTGTAGATTTTAATCGCGATCACATTTCGGAAGAAGGTGCATATAAGAAATGTCAACATTTACAAGGGCTTAATATTGTTGTTCATAAGAACACTGATGGTCGGGCTAACTTAGTTTAGATACCACAAACTCACGAGCAGAACAAAATAATCTAAACATTTTCCGTGCCAAGACAGGGAAGGGGAATGGGTGACTTCATAAAATATGTGTTAAGTGTGTTTGGGGGGGGTGTTTTTGAAGAGTGAGTGTGAGAAGGTGGTAGAGAGAGAGAGAGAGAGAGTGTGTGGGTGTGTGTGTGTGTGTGGTGTGTGTGTGTGTGTGTGTGTGTGTGTGTGTGTGTGTGTGTGTGTGTGTGCTTGCTTTTGTTTATTCACCAGACCATGTTGCAGAACAAATTTCAAAATCACGGGGACCTTACAAAATATGAGTGTGTGTGTGTGTGTGGGTGTGTGTGTCTGGGTGTGTTTTTGAGGGTGTGTGCAAGGGTTTGAGGGTGTGTTTGAGCTTGTGTTTGTGTTTATTCACCAGACCCATGGTTATACATGGATATAATTTTCAAAAGTCATGGAGGTCAATTTAACATATTTATCATGTAACTTTGATTCAATTCTTTGTTGTGTAGTCAGTTAGAAGATAATGGGTTGCTATGCCAAATTGATATTAAAAATATGTTGCTTAGCAACCGTTACCAGCCTAAACTATGGTGCAGTGGAGTGAACTGCACAATGGAATACTATTTTGATGCTCAAAAACTTTTAATTGAAATCTTTTCTGAAATAACAAGATCTTAATAGCCTGTTGCTAGGGAGAATGAGTTACCTAGCAACCGTTGCTAAGATATATGTGTGTTACATATTGCCGGTCATGTGTGCCATCAGAGTGACCTGACGAATCATTGCACATTGTTTATTATGTTCTTACGAATTTCTAAATAAAAATAAGTTGATCTGTTTGTAGCTATTACACATATGCCATAGCACACGTCGTACAGTAGGCAGACATAATACAGGAAATGGCTACTTTTTTGTAAAAATGGTCATGTAACGTTTTCGTAATAATGAACGCTGCGCGGTCATGCGTGACAATTATGAGATGTGTTATATGTCAAATAAAAGAGGAATAAATTCTCTTGAGCTCTGTTACATTAACTATGGCTAAATGCTCATCAAATTTAGTTGACAGTAATTGAAACTTTGTAAATCATATTTTAACCGGAAAAGCGTTCTGCCAGAGGTCAAATTCTGTGACCTTTTGACATCTCGTGACATTTACGTAACATTAATTTGCAAAATGTTTATATCCCCTTGTAGCCCTATTCAAGACCAACATTTTGAGGGGTCACTGGCTCCATAAAAATGATATCTTGGAAAGTTATTCATGGTTTTCTTTTACATACCCTTAATATAAACCATTTCAGTGAGGAAAGTGGGCGTGGTCAAAAAACTCCATGGGGGGTCCCTCGGGAATGAGTTTTTTTTTTGTTAAACTCATTTTTCCGATTCACCAGACCCATAGCTACATGAGGATACCCATGGACATGAGTTGCAGGGGGGGTGCAGGGTTTCGACCCTAGACCATGGCCTATCATTAATTAAGAGGATCACCATAAATAAAATTATCATTTTGAAAAGAGGGTACCATCAGCTTTTGTCATGAACCATTTCTTTGTAAATAAAGATTAAAGCTTGGATGATAAACTTGTTTGAATGCTGAAATGTTGCTTCTGAATGTCACTCCGTTACCTTGGAACTGCCCATAACTTTTGTTCTACGAAAGCAAATTATACAGAACAAAGCGCATCGGAAGGAAAAATCCTTTGGCTTTATTTTGGTACCACATACACACATTATTTGAAAATATTTCACACCTAATTATTTTTTTTTCGACTGTACCATTTTTTTTTTTTACACAGTCTGTATACCCATACCTGCCAACAATGTGAGTCCAAATACACATGTACAGGGATAAAGTGGGAAGAAAGTGTTAAAAATAGGGACCTACATCTTTACAAAATATAGGAACAAAGGTTTTTCCCCCTAAAATAGGGACTGTCCCTACTCAATAGGGAGAGTTGGTAGGTATGTACATGTACATATGAAGACCATTCAAAAAAGTTCACATGGATCGCTGCAAAGTGCTTGGATATTTTTACGTCATGACATCACATCAAAGCACGTCTTGAGGTAAACTGAGCAGTATGAGTCAATGTCTTGTTATACATGGAACATGATCGACTGTGTCGTAGTGGTAGCGGATGTAGATCTCACATGAATGTTATTCTTGGCTGATGAGATGACAAACCGCTACACCACAAGATAAAGGCCCTGTAACATAAAGAGTTACGATCAATTGCAAACAATCACGGTCCTTGTTGCAGTCACCCAGGGTTCCCACCATTTTAAGAAAAAAAAAAATTTCTCTGATTTTTCCCTGATGAAATCTAAAATTTCCCTGATAATAAAACCCATTTCTAGTTTTGCATGTTGAACTATTTGCAGTATAAAACACTAGTCTGACTGACTACCGAACTTTCGATTTTTGGACCCAACAAAATTCCCTGACTTTTCCCTGATTTTGAAGCATTATTATCTAATTCCCTGACTTTTCCCTGACTGGAAAAAAAGTAAAATAATTTTCCCTGCCACCTTGCTCCTGCGTGTCTGAAAAACTTAACCCTGTGCACAACATGAGAATCTTATGCAAAACTCTGATGCACACCAGGGGGGTGTTTCACAAACAGATATTAGACTTCAAAATTGCACTTAAATCAGTAGTTTTGTGTGTAATATATACACTTCACCTCATTGGATTGACGTCTGCAGGGGATGCGCGCCATTGTGAAATCTATCAATTAAATTGTGCGTTATAAAACATGATGCGCTTAGAAGTTAAGTGCGACTTTAAGTCTACTTAACTCTTTGTGAAACACCCCCCAGATGCAGAGATCTAGAGATGCCAGACCATTTGTGACCACAACATACAGAGTTACTACACCTCTGGCTCTTAAAAATGATTCTACATTAGTTCCTTCTTGCTGTAACACTGTAATCCATTAGCCGAGTATCCATAGGAATTCAAAACCTTCCTTTCTTCCTGCCTTGTGTTTTTAATAATCCTCAAAATATCTAGTCAATATATTTAATTTTCTATCAGAGAATTACAATTCAGACTAGATTGTTTAATCTCGTAGTTACATGTATATAGTTGTGAGGCTAAACTTGGGGTGTGTTTCACAAGTAAATGTACAGCACTGTATAGAATAAATTGCACTATGAAAATAATACCAATAAAGAATACAAATTTCTTTTTACACATTTCAAAATATTTCATCCAATAACAATTAAATGAATGAAAATTTATAGGGTGATAGTGGCACTCTATTTATTTTTTTCCTACCACATAGGACAAATCACCATTCTTGTGAATTTTTACTGATCTTAAAGTTTGCAATAGTAAACTAAATATTATCAACATAAAATTAAACTCACCCCACAGAAATCATTGAGACAATACACAATCTAGGTTATTTTCTCAAAATATAATCCGAATTCTAATAGTACATGTAGAGTAAATAAAATCAGACCAGCACTGCACAACAAAGACGTTTATTTGCCTATTAACCAAGCAATGATATGGTATCCTTGAAGTTTTGCAAGGCCGAATTGCAACTGATCTAATGGATTAAGCCTCAGAGGTCAATCTGTATACAATCTTAATAAGACGAGGGAACTAGATCTCCACCCTGATATCAACATTACACGTACACGCCTAAGACATTCTACACGATGAAGTCTGTCTCAAAAAACTGATGAATCGGGAAAGAAAAGGATAAGAGAAATTAATGCTCTGTCTAAACTTCTTACTCCTGTTTGCTTAATCTGCGGAAAGATGAAAGACGTAAATAAATGGTGAGATGAGGATTTGGCCTTACCTATTTGCATTAATCTCATACATAGTGTATAATCCAGGTTAATTATCACGTCACTCCTTTCTCTCTCCGAGAATAGCTCAATCAACACGAATCACAGACGAACCATAAACAGAAGGCCTGTTGATAAATGCTCTTTTCACAACCAAGTTCGATGCCCTTGTGTTTGCCAGCTGAGCACGCCCAAGCGATTGCTGCGATACTCTTGGATGAAGTTAAAATCCTTGATATATAAACCATGAACTGAAGTTCAGTTTCAGTGTTCGGCAAATCAGTAATCCAAACTTTCTCAATCCTGCTAGAAACCATGAACTATAATTTAGTTTCAGTTTGCTGCAACTCGGTAATCTAAACTTTCTGAATCCTGCTAGAAACCGTGAACTGTAATTTAGTTTCAGTTTTCTGCAACTCAGTAATCCAAACTTGTTGTATCTTGTTAGAAACCATAAACTACAATTCAGTGTCAGTGTTTGGCAACTGAGCATGCCCAAGCGATTTCTGTGATACTCAAAGATAAAGTTAAGATCCTTGATAAAAAATGAACTTTAGTTCAGCAACTCTGTAATCCAAACTTTCTAAATTCTGTTTGGTTGATGACAATGATGACATCCTCAAATTAACCTGGTTAGAACACAACACTCATTACCCTGCTCACAATTCCTTGCTGTACAGTCACTGCTGCATTTCAAAACCTAAGGCATTCAAAATTGAAAGTAGACAACACTGTCCTCCTAAGGACATGCGAGCACCTGAAAACAAAACCTCACTTTTCAAGCTAGGGAATGGATGAATATGCAGAAATTAAAACGATCATAACTAAAAGGCATTTTGCTTTGATCCATGGTCCAATATAACCGGTAGGAGACAAATCAGAAATAAAGGAAGTACTCATTTTAGTAGAACGACCAAGGACAGACGACTTTTCCTCAATCCCATGATTTTGGGTTCTAGGGTTATAAACATGTGGTTACCACAATCCCTACTTTGTTTTGTCCAAATGAGGCATAATTTTAAAACACACAGATTATAATGAGAAACCAATGCAGCATAAAGGATCTTCAGCTTTAAAGGTCTATGAAAACAAAACTAACTTTCAACAGAAGTTTTAGCCTCAATGATTTAGCTGGTGTGAAACTTTTGTATGATGAGTTTGACTTTGACCGCTCACATGGTCATGACACTAATCTAACTAATGACTTGCGTGGAGACAGTCTCGTTAGCGCAGCCTTCAATCAGTGCAACTTTCATCGACAGTAGTTCTAATCTCACAAAGCACAAACTATATATTCACAGAGAATACACATACATGTAAAATTGACTTTCGAAAGCTGTGCTTTGCACAATTTACCAGGCTTCTAATAGGTGTGAGCAAACAAATTCAAACTTGAGACTCTCAAATATTTAGAAATTTAATGAACAGGGGATCTATATCTACATGTATACAAACCTTCAAAGGTATGGTCAAGACAGACCCCATGGAATAGCAGATTATGAATATAACTCTACAGGCGATGCATCAAGTTTGAAAGTTTTACTAAATTAAAACAAAATTCATCAAATTATAAGCCATGCCTACTTACATTAGCAAGAAAACACAGCAGTAATGATATAAACTCTCCCTCAGAGAATACAGATACAGCTAGACTCGATAACGCTTCTTGAGTTATGTCTTGCACCAAAGCTACACAATCCTATCCCAACCCCCTCGAAGCAATCACTGCGTTTCTTCTTGGTTCTCTTTCCTTAACTAGATCACGTCACGTAAGATCTCCCCACCCACAGAAATCTCTCGAGAGATTGTCAGACGAAATTGAGAGACGCAGGAAGCACGTGCATACAGTAGGCTTGTCAATACTGGAATCCCATACTATACCCTCGAACACTATCTTAGACTAGTGACTCTAGTCGGCATCTAGTTCTTATGTCCTGAAATGGATATCCACCGGAACTTCTAAACTCCTGATGCATAAATGTAGCGGCTGAACTCTAGTACATGTACCTATACCCTGGAACAACTCCAATTTGCACTTCTAGATGAAACTTCCGACAATGAAAACCTGATTAATCAGCAATGATAGCTGATACATGCAATCAACACTGAGATATTACTGTTCTGTGTGTTGCTTCAGTAGTTCCAGAATGAAAAACCTGATAATTTTGCAACAGTAGCTACACCAATATCACTCTTTTCTTTGTTGCTTTTTTCAGCATAATGCACTTTTTTCCTTAT
This sequence comes from Paracentrotus lividus, assembly GCA_940671915.1. Taxonomy (NCBI): domain Eukaryota; kingdom Metazoa; phylum Echinodermata; class Echinoidea; order Camarodonta; family Echinidae; genus Paracentrotus; species Paracentrotus lividus. Next base: position 28,082,069 of record CALNVZ010003431.1, on the reverse strand, counting down.
CCATTTCCTCTTCCCATTCAAGAGTACACTTCCTAGACCTCCTGCTACTGAAGGAGTCCAAGTCCAATATTTTAGAGGAAGATATAATGAAAACAGGATGTGGTGTGGCAGTGATAACAAAATCGTGTTACATAAAGCCTTCCTTAACGGCAGAAGGGAGCAAAGATATATTTGGGGATAATTAATGGAATCTTAAATTTTGTTCTAAAATGATATCGGAATTATCTTTCTTGTGATATGGTTCATTGCACAAGAGTAAAGTTATAGGCGTACATGTACATGTAATAACTTTATTTATTGCAATTTGAGAAAGATATGTCAATCCGTCATCATTTCATCACATATCTTAAATTTGGGGACAATTTTTGCTTTTAAATTTTGCTTTAAAATGATAGAAGATAGAAGTAAAGTCACACATGGAATAATCTTATTCAGTGCAATTTGAGAAAGATATTTCAATCCCACGTCATTTTATTACAAATATGAAATTCAAATAATTTGAACAATAGCATTTACGCCTTACGCCCTCCTGCAATGCACATGATGATGTGATATGAGGAAATGCTACTGTGAAGGAAACAACATGTTTAAAGATGAGGACATTGGTTTGTAATCAAAACTAGAATGTATCAAAACATGGGTAAATTACTTAAGATCCTTGGAAACTATACATTCTAATTCTAAATGTGATCTGCTGACTCAAAACCACAAATGTGATGCATCATGTGAAAATGAGACACAAGTCACCAAGCAAACTCAACAATGGGTCAACAAAATTGGCAAAATATTAAAAATGTCAAATTTGGGGGCAAAATATTTTGTGATTTTCTAAATCTTATATGTTACATGCACATGTACATGTACATGTATGCTCTGTAAAAAAGAAAGTTGAGAAAAAAACGATAATAAATATATTTAAAAACGGATTAATTTGCCGATATCCTTGCCTCTTTGCGGGCGACTTGTGTCTCATTTTCATATGATGGGTTACAAAATACGTTGCCATGATGTATTTTCTAAAAATGTGAATTTCAAGCTTTCTAATAAAAACAAATACTTGTAACCAGTAGTTTGTCACAGTATAATCAAGTTAAATATTACTTTGGATTAACAGATTTGATATCCCAAGTATGAAACCTGCTTCTCCTGTGAATTTTCTGTTGCTCTATATGTGACTTGTTGGCAGTTACAATGCAGTCAGGTCACAAATGCAATAGAAATATACCGTGTTTACACTGTGACTCCGCACAGGGGTTCGTCATGGGAATCGTGTTCGACACAGCAATTTTACCGAGTGTAAACAGGATCAGTGTGATCTTTAACCCAAGTTTGACACGCCTTTATTGCTCTTCCAGAATTGCAGGTTTCAATCCGGGAGGCTAATTCGATGAGGCAATTTTTCTGTGTGTGAACAGAAAACCTAGTCTAACTCAATGAATAAGGTCACTGTTGACATTCGTTTACACTGCAACACACATTAATGATGTCCCTCTATTTTCAGTCGTAATCTGTGAGCCATATTAAACTCGCCTTTTTTGTTCTGTATAAACATGATCACAGGTTCACTCTTTGCAGTGATGGACCCTTCCTGAGGATTCAACACAAGAGCCAAGTCACTGTGTAAACGAGGTAAATGAAATAACTTACTTGACATCGACCACTGAGATAATATCTTCTGCTCTGTAGCTAAGCTCCTCTGGATGTAATGCTGTGTAGTTGACAAGTGTTTTGACCTGCTGCGGTCTGGCCTGTAGAAACACAAGTAAGAAATCAAAAAGAGTTAAATACAAAGGAAAATGTATAAAAGAGAAAAAGTATATGAAGAGAGAAAACAGAATTTGAAACACAGAGATATGCTTTCAGTTTCACTTTTGTTTCTTTCTCTTTTTTTTTTTTTTTTTTTT
>CALNVZ010003431.1:28042426-28067804 GCA_940671915.1 Paracentrotus lividus | reverse complement strand
GGGTCGATCTAATCTCTCCAACTTGGGTCTGTCTATCGTTTTCAAGATCTGTGAGAGATAGAAGCATAAAGATGACATTAGTATGTATTAGATAATGAATTTATTAGGATCTTTAGGACAAATGAATACAACTCTGCTTTCTGGCTCATGAGTCCAGCACCTTAGCATAAGCTCAAAGATCTTTTGAGGGCAGGCTTCAGGTCGGTTTAACCGGTCCAACTTGGGTTTGTCTATCGTTTTTAAGATCTGTGAGTCAGCAAAACATAAAGATATCGTTAGTATGAATGCTTAGGATCTTTAAGACAAAGAGGTATAAAGATTTCATTAATACATGTTTCATAGAGATTGTTTTAGAGTATTTTAGACAAAGAACTATAAAGACACATTACTATAGAAATGAAGGCCAATTTAAACACTTATTTTTGCTAAGTACGAAAACAAAAGCTTCAAAGAAATATACTAATGATTGAATAACTTGTTGTAGGTTTTGGACAAATATGAGATTTAAAAAAAAATGATTCAAAAGAAAACAATAATTTTTTTAATGATTGATGCCAGGAAATTTAAAATGAAGAGTCTTTTTATGTTTATTTAAAACATACTCAATCAAAAGGGATAAAGAAGATTACAAAGTCTTGTATTTACTCAAGAAGACTTTCTTAATTATGTTGTGTTAATCTATTTGCAGGCTTTAAGATGTTATCTATTAAAATGTTAAACTTTATGAAAGCCTCCTTCATTTTTGAAAGGTCACTTTAATTGCTACTGGAGTCTAATCAGATTAATACAGGAAGCAATGGGAGGGTGACAAGCTAAACAGACTGTCAGGTATAATAGGCTCGGACTACAGTGATATCATTATCACCTTTGTCAGGAGAGTTGTATTACAAGTATATTGTTTGCATTGGAATTAGGCTACAAACTGTACTAATCATTTCATTTGTAAACTATAAGATTTAAAATCCATTGATACATTTATTAATTGGCCAGAATTAATATTGAGGTTTTATGTATTTTATGTAATAAGAGCTTTCAATGGTATGCTGTGTAGAAAAAAAACTCTGCTTTTGCCATTATTTACTCTGTTGTTCTATTTGCAAAACGTTGGAGGTTTTGAAATGGCAGGGTCTCATTTCATAACAATAGAGCTACATGTAGACCTATAACCTGATCGCACTTGGAAGGGATAGTCATCACCTATACAAACGATGATTATTTCCTTATTAAATCAAATTAAGCGCAAAAGGCATAAGAAGTATTCCAACAGACATAATTATTTAGGAGTGTCTCTAAAAACAAAGACATAAGAAGCTAAAATTACTCACCAAATCAAAGCTTTGTTGAAATAATCTTTACACTGTGCCTGTATTCCTTAAAAGTGTGTGTGTAACCTTCATAATTTGGAACCGATTGCAATTAAGTCCAACGTTAATGTGAACTTCCTATAAGTCTGATCAGAGGGTAATATCATTGACTGACTACAGCTGGGTTGCTTTAAAACTTTCACTTACTCTCTCTTTCTCTTTCTCTTCCTCTTAACACCCTACCATTATCTGTCTGCTTGATTGCTTTATTCTCTTGATTGTCCGATGCAAGTTCTTTTAGAGGTTTGTCTCGGTTGTGTTCACTTAGCAATGTTATTTTTAAACAATTTTTCAATGTCAATTCATGTCTAAGAATATACAAAGCCTACATATTTTAAAGTCCAATCAGGATCTTTCAAAAATCCCGCAATCAAAATTCCAAAGTTTTCACTTGCAGTACCCCCTAAGTCATTTTAGCAGTTATTTAATTTCCAAGGACAAAGGAGGCGTAAAAGCACTTATTAGTCTTTACTAATTATCCTTTGTCCACCCTCAATTGACGCATGCGTTTCATTCAGCTGTTCTAGTAGCTTCCTGCATTGGTCAGCAGAGGTCTTATAGGGATATACATGTAGACATATGGTCAATCAAAGACTGGCCAAATGTCTCACACTTCTTGAGACCCTCTAACATGGAGGCACAACAGGGTGTTAATTTACTGTAAACAACACTAAATTACACAACTTTTTATTTACCAAATTGAGAGAAGATTTTAATTCAGACGGATGGAAAACTTTGTATAAGATAGGGTTTTATATTAGTGGGTTAGGTTTAGGATTTTGTAAGACTATTGTTGCAATTTTATTGAATTGAACTGAATTTTTTTTCCCCCACATCATTATTTACACTGAATACATTGAAAGAACATATTCATGCAACTTTCATTTCGAAAGTGGAGATGTAGCAGAATATAGAGAATAACATAGAATGAATAACAGAAATGCGAAGGCTACGGCATAAGCATGGTGTTTGATGAGCTCCCTGCCTTCAACTAGGCCTATTTATAACTTTACAAAGTTCAATTAATACATAAAAACCTTTTTTTTTTTTTTTAAGTAACAAGAAGAGGACTAGCCGAAGAAGAAAGATGAGATAAAGATGTTGATACAGATTACTGTATGGAATTTCATTGTCTGGAGAAAATGTCATCGAATTGAAGATATGATGGCTCAAGTATAGTAAGAGGCATATTAACAAGATAATCTATCTATATCACTTTGAAGATATTACTGTAAACATTTCACAGACTGTTTGATAATTCATCGGCTCACTTTTTCCTCTTCAGACCCCAATTGGCATTGCGCCTGGTCAACAGCTGCCTACAATTGATATAATAAACTTGTTAGGTTTGTGCCACCCTCCCATTTTGGAACCCTCCTTATGTCACATCAAAGAGGAAATAAATGGTCAGTGCCTTCTAATCTGAGCAATTCTTCTCAATTTTCATAACTATTTTTAGGCATCTAATTTGTTTAGCTCTACAGGGAAATGGAATGATGTCCCCTTCACAAGATTAAAGTCTATTGTCATTAATTTTCCCATCTATTCTCAGATCTTTAATGTCTGAAATTTGACGGATAAATGGTATAATGCCTCATAATTTTGAGATTTATTCTTTAAATAACCATTTTCTGATATAATACCTTGGCCTCTTATTATAATTTGTTTATTCTTTTTAGTTTTCCAATCTATTTCCAGCTTTTGAATTTCTTATATTCAACAGACAAACAATATGACACTATCTGAGTAATAGTATATACTTTTCCAATCTATTTCAGCTATTAATTCTGCAACTCGAGAGAAAAATATTATAATGCCTTAGCTTCAAAATAATATTAAACTCTATTCTTTTCAATTTTCAATGTATTTTCAGCTATTGAATTTCTTATAATTCAACAGACAAATAATATGATGTCTTCTTATTAATACTTTTAGTACATGTATACTATTCCAAACTATTTTCAGCTTTTAATTATGCAACTCGAAAGAGATATAATATAATACCTTGGCTTCCAAATAAAATTAAAGTTTAATCTTTTCATATCTATATTCAGCTTTTGGTCAATTTCTTACATTCAATAGACAAACAATATGATGCCATCTTTATAGTAATAGTATATACTTTCCCAATCTATTTTCAGCTATTTAATTCCTGCAACTCGAAAGAGAAATCACCATGGTGCTGCGGTCACCAGGAATGACAGGATGAGAGAAGGGAGAGGCAGTACACAAAAACAGGAAGTTCCATGGATGGTAGATGGTTTATATTTCCTCTCTCATGTCAGCACTGGCCGGAAGACAAATGACATGATATGCTCTGCTTGAGTGCAGACTCTTCCCCAGTGGCGGATCCAGGATTTCAGGATGGGAGGGGGGCACCAGGCCTAATAGAGGGCACCGCTGAAATTTTCTGATTTTAACATGTACTGCCATGGATGTTAGATGGTTTGTATCTCCTCTCTCATGTCAGCACTGGCCGGAAGACAAATGACATGATATGCTCTGCCCGAGTGCAGACTCTTCCCAGTGGCGGATCCAGAATTTCAGAATAGGCAGGGGGCACCGCTGAAATTTTCTGATTTGAACATGTATACAGTCAATGAGCGGTTTTCAATTATGGGGGGGGGGGGCATCCCCTGAGCCCCTGCCTGGATCTGCCACTGCTTCTTGTAAGGCACAGGATGTGATGGCTATATGTACAATGTATATGTAGGAGGGGATTTAATATTTCAGAGTTCTAGCTTTCCTTATTTCATCCTTCTCCTCTTTCTTTTGATTTCATCTTTCATGTTGACATCATTGATTTTTGTTTGATTAATTGCAAATCCATTTAAATGTATGTTGCTTTTTTCACTACAATTAATTTTATTTATTTATTAGTTTTAATCAATTCAAAATATCAATTATTAATTTGATAAAATATAATCCAGTTAGAGGTACATACATGTATAGCTTGGCTGCCCATGTGACATGAGGCTATTCCTTCTGATTAATGTATTTCTAGGTTATCTGCTATATTCTGATTATCATACCATCTATACAATAAGTCCCAGTTGACATAAAACTGTCTTAATATCAGAATTAATCACACCATTAATCTAATAACTTCAGGAAGCAACTTCTCTAGCATACTCCACATTCCTATTTGTTTTGATTTCTCCAAGATACCATACTTGTAAAGTATATCAAGGCCTAATTAAATCAAAATTAATATCTATTGATCTGTGTAAGGGCATATATAAGTTTAGAATAATTTATCACTTAATTTACTCTTGACAACATATTATCAGAGATTGACCAAACTACTGGGAATTTACTAATCAACTGACAGCCACATCTGATGTCAATACGGAGGCCATGGCAAGAGGCGTATTCATAACATGTCAGTATTTATCTGGAGATAGATGGAGAGTCTAAATGCTACAGTTAAAGAAACTGATAAAGATAATTATTGACCTTGCAAACCCCCATGGGCTCAATACAGAGATGTAAATATGGGAGGATAGTCTCGCTTGTCGTCCTTCTTTAAGAAAATGGTTTTGACTGAAGTATTCCTCTATTGAATGCTAAAAATTTAAATCAGATGTTCTAATTCAAATCAACTACAGTGAGTTCACTTCACTTCAAAGTCTTATTTATCATCAACATATGAATTACTAAATGAACAAAGAAGACAAGACCCTCCCCCTACAAAAAAAAAATAAATTAATTAATAACTTGAATCAAATTTGTGAATCCTAAACTTCCATACATGCACATGTTAATTAAATCATTTAAAGATCTGAAAGCGATTTGAATATTACCTATCCACCTACATTGTACCAGGTTGGCTAATCTGCCCAGACCTAGTATGAATCCTACAGTTGTTCCTATCCCATGCACCCGCTTTTTCAGGTCATTAGTTCCGTCTACTCCACCATGATAATAAAATACTTTATCAATCATCTTTTTTTTTTCTTCTTCTTCTTTAACTTGATGCTTTCCTTGGATCTTTCAGGTTTAAATAACTACCATACTTGTCCGAGTGGTGACCAGATATACGTCCACAATTGTAAGAGATTTTGAGAGAGGATGTTTTCAATTCGTTGAGATCCCAATGGGGTTAGAAATGGGGGCAGTGGAAGAGAGAAAATAGTTCTTTGTTTTGTAAGAAGGTGTGACATCAGTTGTTGGCCTTCTTCTGTTCCAAACGCTAGACTTCCTATAAATAGTAAATCAAAGCAGCATCCGCAATGTATGAATGGGACTACAGTCTTGTTATAATTCATATTTTTACTCCAATAAAAACCAAAATGAAAATGAAATTGAATTTAATAGTCCATGTTTCTGAAAAGTAGTTGGTAGAAAGTATGAGCACATACAATAATTTTATCTGATAAAAATTCCCTGACTGACCAATAATGTCTACATTTTGATCATTGAGAATTTTTTTGTTAAGCAAACGTTTTATTTAAAGTGAAGTGTCATGAACTATAAATTTGATTTTTCATTTTTTGGGGGTGAAAAAGTACAATTTTTGCCAATTTGAGGATCAAAAAGTGATTATTTTGACCATTGGGAAATCTCTGTCATCTATGGGTTAGAGTTGAGTACTACAGTATGGATTGCTTTGTTGAATGAGATGTCATGCTAGGTTGGACAGGAAGTGACATTGACAGGGAAGAGACAGACAGTCCACCTGTTTATAATTAACATTTCAACACCCATAAAGGTATGCTGTCTCCAGTTTTAAGCCTATGGCAGACCTATGCCCTGTAACATAAAGAGTTCTGATCAATTGCAAATTTGAAACACCTATTCTGATTGGTTCACAGGGAGATGTCCATTCAAGAAGTCCATGCAACAAGGATTCTGATTGGCTACAATCTATTTTCTATTGATTGCAACTCTTCCTGTTACAGGACCCTCATCTGTGCCAATATATTTACAATCAATTACCATACATACGTCATATTTCAAATTATGAGATTACATACTAAATTAGAAATTCAACATCTTTTGTGGAAGGTAAAATGCAGCCTACATGTAACCTCCCTTTCAGCTTTACAAGAACATATAACCACATATTTTTGAAAGTCAGATTGGGAAAGGGAGCTTGATGGCTGTCTTATCCTTAGAGACTGAACCAGACAAGATCTGAAATAAATAAACAAATAATATTTTGAGAAGCTTTGAGTAAGAAGCCTAACAGAACTCGTACATGCCGATCTCTATATAATCTTTTGATCACATGTACGCAAGCAGGATAATACTATGTGCCAAGACATTTTACCCTTCCTGCTGCTTGGATAGCAATGTAAAGCACTTTCCTCCTAACCTAGTTTTATATCGACCTCGCCCTATCCCGAGATAAACCAATCATACAAGATTTACAAGCTCTTGACTCTCCTACTAAAATGTGAAAGCTGGAGCGATTAAGGTATCAATTTACATGCTTCTGAGTTTGCATGAGTCCATGTATCATTAAGTTTTAAAGTTTCTGTTTTAACTTGCCTGTATATATTGTGTGTTTATCGTCTCTTATTGTAATTGTCTCTCCATGTACATTGTAAATGCATATAGCATAATTGAAACGTTTGTTATTTCAGTTTCTACATGAATAGTGAATATGTTATACATGTAATTGTTAAGGCTTTCTCTGATTCTTATATCTACATGTACTTTTGATTATGTGTACAATGTACAATGTCTGTCTTTCTTTTTGAAATGTTCTTAAAGACACAACTTTCTCCCTTATCTTCCTTCTCTCTCTCCCTCTCTCTCTCTCTCTCTCTTTCTCTTTCTCTCTCTCTCTCTCTCTCTCTCTCTCTCTCCATCTATCTCTGTCTCTCTATCTCACTCTCTCTCTCTCTCTCTTCCTGTGTATTGTATATTCTCCTCTTTTACTTTTTCCCCTTTCACTTTTGCATATTATTTTCACTTCTACTTCTCCTACATCATTCTTTAAAGATTATTAACGCAACTTTATGTTTTCTTTCTAGGGAATATCCAAAACAAAAGCCATACATCAACTCTCCACAATACAACACAATATGGCTCTATTTGATCAGTGGTCCCTTACCACATTGATCTTACCATACAGACACAAAAAAAAAAAACCTGCATGCAACAGACTACCTTTCAATAGATGCGCACTAGAGGGCACTGTTCTGATCCCACCTTCAACACAGATTGATGCTAAATGAAATGAGCATATCCCACTTTTCTAATTCATGTCCATAGATGTGTATAAGTATATCTTCCTCCATTTGTAGGAACCTCTCCAACGTCATAACCTCAGGCCCTTATGACTTACTACCCTATAAATGACACATGACCTTTTAACCCTATTGTAAATAAATAGCAATATTGCGAATTACAATATTTATCTCTTCCCCTAATGATATTGTCCATTGTTTTCTTCCATATTTCCCACGTGGTGACTCCAAAGCTCCACACATCGCTTGCCCTTTGACCTACGACACAATACATGACCTATGACACTATAACCCAAGACCAGTAAATATGCATTCCAATTACAATATTTATCAGTAAATAAACCAGTAATTTAATTACAATATTTACCTCTTCCCCTGATAACGTTGTCCATGGTTTTCTTCCATATGAGAACATTTCCCACATAGTGACTCCAAAGCTCCACACATCGCTAGCCTTGGTAAATGTTAGTTTGGTCAAGGATTCTACAGGCATCCTAAAAAAAAAAATATTTAGGAAGAAAACAAAAAGAAATGATTTTCCAGTTAATATCCCAAATTAAATGATGCGATTCATTTGGATACAACAAAACTTTTTATTTCCAAAAACACAATAGGACATGAGCTTCTCATAAAGTCCAGAACTTTGGAAAGTACACCGTAAGATTGCAAAGAATGATCACAAAGCATACATGTATCATAGAATTATTGCCATTATGTTGGTTACACATGAAATTTTCCAAGTATACAGAATAAGAAATAATTAAGAGATGTCAAAAATTGTTTTGGGATATCATATTGTCATAGTAACAGGTTGTAATAGATAATGTAGCTTTAATACATTAGCTACACTGCTACTATATTTCTAATACTGTATATGTGTGTTTTTTTCGCGTACAGATATTTTCGCGGTTGGCGGGGGTCCCGACATTTTCGCGCAATGTTAAATTCGCGGTTGGCAAAATCTAGAATAAAAAGTAACTAGAACTATAAGTAATCCATATTTTCCTATTTAAAAACGAGACATTATATTTATAAAAAGACAGTAAAATGGAATAAAGACTTAACTCGCCATGTCTTGACTCGTTTAATTCTACATACCACTTAACAACGCATCATAATAACGCTGCATAGACAACTCTGCTCTGCGAGCCCATGGAGTTCAAAATATTTTTTCTAGCGTGGATAAATTCGCGGTACTCTTCAAACCTTTTCGCGCGATGTTAAATTCGCCGTCACATCCTGATTCGCGAAATTCGCAAAAATAAAACCCTTGCGAAAGAAACCACTTATACAGTAGTAGCATTATTCAATATAACATAATCTTGGCCAATTGAGATAATACAATTTTTTGCTTGGTACAATATATGGTGCCAAGCATGCAGACAATTGTCTGAACCACTTTGACTAATGCCCGTTTTGTCTAACTCCCATTTTTTCTAATGACCTTTTCGTCTAATGTTCACTTGGTCTAACACTACATAATCAATACTGTAAAAAAAAAAAAAATTGATAATAGACCAAACATTCATGTGGGAATTCATCGTAAGTGCAACTAAACAATTTTGGTAATTTGACAAATTGGCACAAGCGGTCATAAGACCGGGTGAGGATTAGCAAAGTTTTATTAGACCAAGCAGAAATCAGACCAAATTGTTCATGGACCAAATGGGTTTGGCCCATGTGGTATTGGGCAATAAGTGAATTGGACCATTAGCAAGGATTTATTCACTTGGTGTTCCACATGGGTTCAGCATGTCCAATTTAAAGGCTATCGTTATTTAATCCCCTGTTCTGCCTGGATATGGCACACCCTACTTACAATGGGCTATAGTTATCATGGAAGCACATCCTGGAAGAGGGCGAGTCAGCATGGTGTTACACATATTATCACGTTAGCATTCTATTGTTCACAGAGCAATCTTTTTTTAAGCTGGTGTGCTGGCATAGATCCAGAATGGGGTGGTGCACCCATTTCCAGAGATGCCAACACCACGGAATAATTAAAACATTAGAAATTAGAACGTGAATAACGCAAATAGTTAAAACAGCTGAAACAAATATCTTGACAAGAGAAAGAAAACTATTGATTTGAACGCATTCCCAAAATTGAATGATGGGGCAAAATGTTATTATCCGTGCTTTCTCTAGTAAGAAGTTCTAACTACTTGCATTATTCGCGTTCTAATTTCTAATGTAATCATTATTCCGTAGCGTTGGCATCTCTGCATTTCACAAGCTCTAATCTCCCATTCCAAACCCATGCCCGACACCAAGTGAACAAATCCTTGCTCCGCAACTGCTGTTAGACCAAGTACATGACCCAATCATACTGTTGTCTAATACTTTACCATGCCAGAGGTAGTTTGAGATTTGGTCTCATCTCACTGCGATAGTTCTCTCCTAATAATAATCTTCTTGACAGTCCAAAGTCACTAATCTTTGCTTTCTTGTTACCCTGCAAAAGTAATGAAAAATCAGTAATTACTCAACTTTACACTTTCAAAATAAAAACAAGCAATATATAATTCATTTTCAAGGTCAAAACTTCAGCGCTTATTCTTTGTAATTTTGCTGGCAAAATGAGTGCTATATATTTTGTTATTTTGTTTTTGTTTTTAAGTTTTCCTAAGCCCAATTTTATTAGACATACACATTTCAAATTTTAAGTGAACAACTTCAAATGGAAACTATAACTAGCTACAAGTACCAATTGCACTGAAACCCAAACTTAAGTACTAAAGAAGTCAGGGAATTTAAAGACTTCAACAACCCTATTTCTGGGAGCAGTTGTCCATGGGGTAATTGTCCACATATGCAAGATTATACGCTAGTTTAAACTGAAACCAATGCAGCTTTTTACCCCCCCCCCCCCAAAAACAAAAAAAAACCAAAAAAATAATAATAATAAAACATTAAGCTCGTCAAGAGTTACCTCATCATCTACAAAGAGTAGTATATTCCTAGCAGCGAGGTCTCTGTGGATGATGTTAGACATATGAAGATATCTCATGGCATCGGCTATCTGAACTGAGAAGTCTAGCAGGAGAGGGATGGGGAATGCTGGTTTCAGGGCCTCCTGCTTGATGTTCTCAGCTAACGATCTCAATGGGGCAAATTCTGTGACCTGTGAGAGGAGAGATGAACGATAGAATAGACAGTAAACTAAAATGTAATGCTGGTTTCAGGGCCTCACATTTAATGTTCTCTGCTAACGATCTCGACGGGGCAAATTCTGTAACCTGCAGGATCGGAAAACAAGAGAACACACAATCATGCTGTAAAAGAATAATGCTGGTTTCAGGGCCACTTATTTGATGTTCCTGCTATCAATCTCAAGGGGGTAAATTCTGTGACCTGTAGGTGAATACAAAACAATCATGTCGAATATTACCATTTTGAACAAAATTTGTACAATGCTTGTTTTAGGGCCTCTTGTTTTGAGGCAAAATGTGTGACCTATTGCAGTACAGGGGAACAACGATATGTTGCCATCGTTACATGCATACAAGTCCATTTGACAGGGCATAGACATATTCTCTTTTACTGCATCATTTGGGCAAACTATATGACACATTTAATGACACTTTTAACTACCCACACATGGAAAATCTTGTACATGTAAGTACACAAAGAAGCCAATTATAGATGTGAATAGCCAGGGAGTGGTAAAGCCAACCCACACCTATAAATTAATTACCATGCAACAGCCTGAAATGAACATAACATGTTTTTCCAAATTGAATGCAATCTTGCAAAACAAATATTAGGTTCTTTTACAAGTCCTTAAAGGGACAGAGGAGCAAAGATGAAACTGGGCAATCACAGTAAAAGGGGGCACTTTCTCTATAAAAGAAAGAAGAACTTTTGACCATACATCAGGGGCATAAATTTGTCTCCCGCAGTGGGGGTTATCGAACCCAAACTTTCCTATTGCTCGTTATTTGTGAAATGCGAGGTAACATGGCAAACAAAAATTAGAGATACTTTGATTCCCCCCATTTTTGAGGGATACATTTTTCAATCCCTTTCTATTTTTTAAATAATCCCTCTTTTAAATAGAGAAAAGTACCTTTTTTTTAAGTATTTAAAAAGGAAATGTGCCCTTGCAACCCCCCCCCCCCCATCCCATCTGCTACAATTGCATATATGCTGAAGAAGATGTAGGAGCGAGGAGTGGCAGACAAGAAAAAGCATCCATCAGACTTGATCCAGTGAGATGATCTTGCTTTAAAGGACGCCACAGGAAATAAGAACACCCAACAAAGTGACCCATGTCTCTTTAAATTGAGCTCTTAAAGCCCTAAATTAATCGCAAGATCTTCTTTAATCCCCTCTTCCCCTCTCCATGTCCAAATGTACCATCCCCCTATTCTTAATCCTACACGTAACTGTTTAATTCGACATGAGACTGTCGTCATCCTAATCACTAACTGAGCCTCCAGACCCTCTTTGGCCTTGGTGTATCCTCTCCCTGTAACTTTTGGGAGAATGTCATTAGGCGGTGCTGCACTAGCTCGAGCTATTTTAACAGGGTGCACTTTGTAATCCAATGAATTAGCTGAATCAGAGGAGATCAGGCTTTTTCTCTCAAATAGCACGCTAAATTGGAAGAAATCTCACCCTGAGGCATCTTGGGATTTTTGGAAAAAACTTGAGCTGGTTTGAGGTTTTAGCAAGAAATAGCGCGCTATTTTGCGCGGTGCTGCACTAGCTCAAGACAATACTGATCGCATCCTGCACCTTGCGTGTATACGTCAGTTGCACAATACATATCAGGCTTGTTTGTTCAAGGTCAGGTCAGGTCGTTAACGCAAAACTCTAGCAGCACTAGTTTCTTTTGGGTTTTTTTTTCTTCCCCGATCCACCAATAAACATGCTAGTTTTTAGCTCAAGCTAGTGCAGGCCTGCCTCTATAGTAACATTTGGGAGGATGTCACTGTTCCGAACTTGAGGCGGAGAAGATCCTGCTTGCAATTCACAAGTAGCATGCTGGGATTAAAACAGCTTGAGGGAATTCACAGAGCTTCGTTGGATTAACTTGTGGTGGCTGTTCCGAACCTGGGGCAAGGTCAACCTGACATGTATCCATTCAAAAATCACATGCTAGGTCCAAGAAGCTACATCTCCATGCTGGGAGAAAACTAGATCTTCAAGATGGGAAAGAATAGATTAACTCTTGGAAATATCTTACCTAAAAGAAAGGTATTTTTTCAATATTACCAATATATAATATATCCTTCTGATCTTAAAAATATATATAGAAGAATAAAGAGAAGTGCATGAGGTTTTTTTTTCAGGTATGGATGTGTGGTATTATGAAAATGTCCAATTTATGACATTGACTTCTTATACATGTATGGTCTGCAACAATTATTTCACAAAGTCCTCAAATCTCAATGCACTGATCTAATGCATGGAAATATAATACTCTGTTAAATACATGTACATGTAGGTTTCAAAAATGAATTCAAATCCCAACTCCCCTGCCAAAACAATATCTCCCACTTCACTTCTCAATGTGTTCTGCAACTGAGTATTTATGGATCTCTCGATCTTAAAGTCCCCTGAAACTCGGAGATCGTGGGGAATGCGCGTTTTTCCTGAGCTCCATTGACTTGTACACAATGTCAGTCAGGCTTACGCATGGGTCGGACTAATGGGGATTAACATTCGGACAGCACAAACATGGCGAAGTTGGCCGAATTCAGCCAGTCAGTCGGGTCAGTAGCTTCGGTTTCTCGATTCATCAACAATAGACTCTCAACGGGTCTCTTCGTATAAATTCAAAGAGAGGACTTGTATAATGCTCCATTTAAAAAACAAAACATAGGTTAGATTTACTTCTGAATTCTGGTCAGTTAGTCTATAGCCATGAAGGATTACCGGATTACCTCCAGACGGGTTGTCGCTGGAGATTACGCAACACGCCTCAGGCTCTGATTGGAATGTTATTATTTCATCCGAGATAAGGTGATTTCCCCATGTTTTATCAATTACGAGTCCCTTTAAACATCTGAATTTGTTTTGCCTTCCTCACTTTCTTCAATTTCTTGTTTCACTTTTTCTTTCTATATTCCCAATCTCTACATCACATTCACATATGTTTATCGATATATCCTGTTTCCTATACAAGGAGTGTTAATTTTTACAGTGTTTACACCGCGACTCCGCTCAGGGGTTCAACACAGCAATTATATGCCATGTAAACAGGATCAGTGTGATCCACGATCCGAGTTCAACACACCTTTTTTTGCTCCACCAGAATCGTAGGTTTCGATCCGGGAGCCGGGTTCGACGTGGCAATTTTTCTGCTTGGAAAACAAGAAAGCCGTTTCGAACTCGATGACCTTGAGGTTAGTGGTGGAATTCAGCTGTAAACACGATCACAGTTCCACTCTTTCCCATGTTGAACCCTTCCTGAGGAATCGACACGAGAGCAGAGTCACAGTGTAAACATGGTACTTGATTTGTATCTTTATTTGTGCCCTCTAAATATCTGATGTGACCTTCGAAGTTCATTTGGCGAGGTGGTGATCAAAGTAGGGCAGAGGTTTATCTTCTGACACCATATCACAAAGATAACAGAGATGTGTAAGAGAAGTATATCAATTTAATGAGTAGGAAACAGTTGCTTTACCTTGAATACATGTATGTTTAAATCTGTGATTTGAGCAAATGGGGATTATCTCTTTTACAGCAGTGATGTTCACTTTATCTACATCAACCATTTAACAACGTTCAAAATTGATACGTTTTAAAGATACTTTCTATGATTCTTATTTTGATGTATAGGCCTATGTCTTCTCAAAATGCCATGTATTTGTATTTTTATGAATAGACGAATAAATAATAATAATAACAATAATAATAATACTTTTAGAAATTCAGCCCTCTTAATCTATAACCAATCGCAGTCATATTTTTTATATTTTCCTTACGCTTCCTGCTTCTTTTCCTTGTTCATTAACACAAACTTTCAGGCATTTACTTTAATTTAATAGGCAATAAAGGAGATAACCTGCAATTGTTTATTCTCTTTTTTTTTAGAGGTTGCAAATTTGAAGACAAAACAATTGAGGATGTTTATGGACTGAAATTGTGTAGTCACAGTGTTTATCAATTGCTAGGTTTAGGTAGCAGTACACGTAAAAGTACATGAAAGATACCAAAAATGTAACTTCAGCAGATTACTTGAGAGGCAGAAAGGAATTGTGAGTGTAATGATATGAGGTAATGCCTTTTAGCTCTGAGATATCAATGTACATGTAGCAATTATTTTACGAAACCTGTTGTATTTGAGGGCTTAATTCTTTTTAATTTTTCATTTTTGGAAGGATTAAACTTAGAAAATTTGAAGAAAAAATATCAGCTTAGGTATACCATGGACTTATTTTATAAGTCCATGGGTATACAGTAATTTTAGTATGTTGTTAATGGTATTACATAAAAATTATGGTCCACTTTTCACATAATTTGTAGGCTTATATATCTTTGGAATGCGCACCTCTTTCTCCAAATTGAGAGTCATCATTGGTGTTTCATTGAATATTTCTTTGTAAAAATTTCCTCTACATATCATCACTGCCCACCCCCCCCCCATCACTCCTCTCCCTCTCTAATTATCCTACTCTGTTGTTGAAGGTCGTGACGCAATATTAAACAGTTTTTAGATTGGACATGGCAGAGTGACCATGCAAGAAGCTGATACAGTAAGGATAGTGTGGGAGTGATTCAGATTTAATTAAGACAAGAATGTCACATCTTTGAAGCTTCATCACAACCTCTCATGGATAAGATACAGAAAGAAATAATGTAAGTCAATGAACTTTAATTCCAGGTCAGCTATACAAAACTCCTTAGGCAGACTCCCCTTCTCCACATATCAACACCTTTTCCTCTCCATTTCCCTCTCTTTATCCCTGAACTACATGTAGCTCCTCCTTTCTTCAGCATACTTACCAACACGAGTTAGATGTCAACGTCTAGAACAACTCCATCCAACCTGACCAGGGCTCCGTAACACACGGGTTTGTAATCTATCGCATATCCGTAAGCGGCAAAAGCAAATCCATATCGTTGTTGCACATGCTTTTTGTTACACAAGGCTGACCAGTAACCAATTAGAGTAGTTCTTTCAAATTTGCAACTGATCACAAACTTTTGTGTTACAGTGCCTAGGTCAACTAAGAACTAGCTCCCCTTCCCTTATTATGGATGAACTCTTTCTCCAGAATACCTACCAACATAAGTGAGTTGTCGACATCTAGAAGCGACTCCATATAACTTGACCAGGTGGTCGTGGTTGAGTGAATGCATGATGGCAGCTTCTTTCAGGAAGTCTTGCTGGCATTTAAAAGGGCTCACCTTCCCCTCCCTTTAAACTTCAGAATACCTAGATGTACCAACATCAAAGTGACTCCCCTTCCGCTTTCTCTTTATCCCCAACTTAGCTCCCCTTTCCCTCAACAACTCCCGCTTCAGAATACCTACCAACATGAGTTAGCTGTCAATATCCAGAACAACTCCACACAATCTGAACAAGTTGTCCATTGCTTATAACTCCTTATTCTCCCTATCTTCAACAATCTCTCTCATGAAAATCTTTTTTTTTTTTTTAATTTAAAAATGCTTTAAATTGGCTCCCCTTCCCCCCTCTTCATCCCCCCGAACTCTGTCTTCAGACTACCTACCAACATGAGTGAGCTGTCGACATCTAGAACGACTCCATATAACTTGACCAGGTGCTCGTGGTTGAGTGAATGCATGATGGCTGCTTCTTTTAGGAAGTCTTGTTGACATTTGTCCAGAGCAAGCTTGTCGGGACTCAGACATTTCACTGCAACTGGGATCTACCAATGAGAGAAATAAAAAAGACATTCATATTTTAATGACTTCTATATTGAAAAAAACAAAAACAACTGTGGCCACATTTATACGGTATTCCCATTTGATGACCACCAGGTACGCCTGACATCCTAATGCTTACCCTAACCCAAATCCTATGGTTTAAGGTCTATGGTGCCAGGAATGGGAGTGTTACCTTAAACTTAAGCAAAAGGTTTACATCTGTGGGGTGTTTCACAAAAGAGTTAAGTAGACTTAAAAATCGCATTTAAATGGTTAGTTTCATGTGTTATATTACGCATCACCTCATTGGATTGACCATGCTCAGGGGATGCGCGCCATTGTGAAATCTATTAAATTACATGTTATACAACAAGATGAGCATAGAATTTAAATTCAGATTTAAATCTACTTAACTATTTGTGAAACACTCCCCTGATGTATTCTTGGGAGACTCGCTACATGTAACGTTAGGCAGTGAAAGGGGATTTGCCCCGAGCTTCAGAGAAATTTAAAAACTTAAAAAATAGCAGTGGTCTTGAAAATGGGAGATTCTTGATTCAAAACCAATTTTGCGTAGAGGTAAGACAGAAGGCCTAAACTCCATAACCAAGTCCCTCAAATACATGTAGGACTTATACTCCACCCCCCCCCCCCAAAAAAAAAAAAAAAAAAAATTCCTCAGAATAATAGCAAAAAAAAATATATGAAATCTAGGTCACCTCTCTTAAAGCATTCCTTTTAACAACTTACGGGATTATTAAATTCTGTATAAAGTGAGGATTGAAGCAAATCTTGCCTCATTGAATGCCTTTTAAATTCTTTGCACTGAATCATCCTGGAAAGTAGTTATTTAAAATCTTTAGAAAGCGCTCTTTTTTTTGTCCTTGATCACATGAAATGTATAGAGAAAGAAAAGTAAAGCAAGAACGTTTAGGTTGTAAAGTGACAGAAAATTAACATAGTAAGAAGGGAAAAAACAGGAAAAATGGTTGTGTTGATTTCAAATGTCCTTCTTTCACACTGAGAGATGTCATTTCTATGAGATATAAAAACAACTTTCTTCAAGATTGAAAAGAAATGAAAAAAAAAAAGAGAAAAATACTATGAAAAGCAAAGACCGCACCATAGCAAATGAAATACTGTATAAGCCAATATTTCGCGTCCAGATATTTTCGCGATTTTGGACTAGTCGGGGAATTTCGCAATAGCAAAATTTCACGATTTTTGTGATGATTTTATTACTATAAATAGCCTTGTACTGAAGTGGAAATTTGTGCGAAGACCAACTCGCAAAATTCGCGAAAATAAAGTTACCGTGAAAATAACCACTTAAACAATAGAACATTTTATTCTCACTCTCTATCATAACTTCAGGCTGGGGAAAGATTTAATGATTATAAAAACACTTTATTATGCCAAGATATTTCTGTAGAACTTTAAAAATGATTGACCTTATTTAGGTCAAACTTAGAAATTTTATGTGAAGCTATTATGGATGTTTAGGTTTAAAAGAAAAAAAAAAACAAGGAAAAGAGCGTTTCAAACATCAAAAAGACATTGATTGGTTGACTAGCTTTCAGTTTTATGTAAGATTCTTGGGACAGTAATTGGTAAAAGCATTCTCCTTCAAATCGTGTTTGTTTTTTGTTTTTTTTGTTGTTTTTTTTCTGGGGGGGAGGGGGTTGTTCCTTCCATTTGCATACCATGTTCTGGGACAATTGCTATGGTCAACATTGAAGAGAATCTAGTGTAGTGGGAAAGCTGAACCATGGGTCAACAAAATAATTGTGAGCTTTCAAATCATTTTCAAGCTATTTAGGAAGAATTTTATAGTAGAAAGTTCCACTGAAAAGGATTTCTGGATTCAGGATTTCAGGATGGGGGGGGGGGGGGGGGGGGTGCCGCCGAAATGTTCAGATTTTAACATGTACAGTTAATGAGTGGTTTTCAAATTATAGGGGAGCGCACGTCCACTGCGCCCCCGCCTGGATCCGCCACTGATGTAACATAAAACCCTATCACTATACTAACAATCTTTCACTCTTGTCGGCGCACTTTTTCTACATCGACAGTATACAAAATTTGGATAATTTGTAATTTAGCAAGATATCGGAAAGTGGAACATTTATTGTTCTTCTACAAGACTGGTTCCCAACAAATCATTCTTGGGAATCTAGAAAGGACAACACTGTACATGCATACAGAGCTCATCCAAACAGAGGGTCAAAAAACATGGTCAAACTCAATTACAAAACCAGATCATCACTGTTATGATCATTTCAAATGAGACGTATCATTTCAGAATAGCCGAACCCCAGGTGGTCGATCATAAACACGTTCACGCCTCGCGTAATGACCACTCTGGGGTACCGTCACCTGATGGAATCGCCGGGTGTGTACGATAACTAACAAAGGCAATACGAAAAGGGAAGCATAGCGTTATCTTTAATAGGTCTGTTCGCTCTTGAATCTGCTGGTGACGTGTAAAAATTTCTTTGTCACCTTCTGATGGCAAACCATTTATTTGTTTGTAGTCAAACTGGATGACACATCGTAATATTAATGAGAATAAAACCTCTTAAATCAACAAAGAACTTTATACATGAGTTACAATTAAAAAGAGCAAACAATTGGGAGAGAGAAGACCAATGACAGAAGATGATTCATTATCAGAGAACAGGATAAAGGCTTCAGAAGGATTAGTACCACTATTTTCATATGTTCTTCATATGTACATGTAGATGTAGGTTGATCTGGCAAGTTTACTTAATAAACACCTAAATAAAAATACCAAGTCCAAACTTATTCTAGAAAATCCCACATATTGCTGATATAAAGGAAATTTAAGCTTTTCATCCCCAAAATCCTATAAACCACCTTCAGTAGCAAAAATTTATATTAGACACCGCACAATCAGAACTATTACTTTGTAAAGTCACGCCTTGTGCTTTTCTTTACAGGCCCAAGCCACCGTGACGATCATTCTTCCTTACAAGAGTTTAACCGCTACTTGACTTGCAACGCACAATTGCCAATTCACTCATTATCCTCACAAAAAATTCATATTCCATTTATTCCAATTTAAACAAACATCTGGAAGCATATGAGTCATAGATGTTCTATTGTCATGGCGAATCGAACTTTGCTTGATCGGTATTTGCATCAAATCAATGGCCTTTTCTTCATCCTCAGCACGTACAAGTACCGGCTGACTAAGGTCGGAGTTTGATGTCCTTACTTAAAGGAGAATGAAACCCTAGGATTCAGTTGAATTGTATGAAACAAAAAAAAAAAATCAAAGAAACAGATTAAAGACAGTTTGAGAACAATTGAATAAATAATAAGAAAGTTATGTGCATTTGAATGTTGTGATCACTAACGCTATGGAGATCCTCAAACTGGCAACAGGCCCAAGATGTGTGATGTCACACATGAACAACTCTCCCATATGACATACAAAAAAATACCAAAATTCTTCTTTTTCCTCATTCTAATTGGTAGTACAGACTCTTCACACATGATTATATTTTGTGAACTTGTATTACATGTCCTCCCATGAAAAAAATCTCAGATCTTTTAACGGAATTAATAAAAAAAGACAATTTGAGTGAAAAGTAATGGGGAAGTTGTTCATGTATGACATCACACATCTTGGGCCCGTTGCCAATGTGAGGATCCCCATAGCAGTAGTGATCACAACATTCAAGTGCTCATAACTTTTTTATTATTCATTCATTTTTTCTCAAATTTTCATTTGAACAGCTTCTTTGATTTTCCTGTTTTTGTACAATTTAATGAATTCCTAGGGTTTCCTTCCCCTTTAAAGATATAGGCTTACAATGTAGATGGAGAAGTTATAATTATTCTGCAAATATGAGGCAACATGTGCTATCAAAATTGTTTTCTTCTTTCTAATTTTTAAAGGAGAAAGAGTCTTAAAGTGAGAGCGAACTGAGCAACACTCTCATTGACTGTGTGTGTTAAAGTATACCTTTTGAGAACAAAGCGGTGTATAAAATTAACCTACAATTTAATTTGTATTTGGAAACTAAAACGTTTTGAGGGGAAAGTATGTGTTTTGATATTTGGCAACATAATTATCATGGTGTGAATTCACTGAGTAGTGAAAAGGTGTTTTTTCATTTAAATCGGCCTGAATTATAAGCCTACAATACTCGGGATGTTGCATTGTGGGTTAGGAATTGGGGCAGAATCGAGTAGTTGAGGACTTGAGGTGGTGCTTTACAAGGCTGCTAGTTCGTACTGGCTTTATTATTTTTTTTAAATAATAATTTGCAGCCTTCATGAACTATTAGTATACAAGTAGGCTACATGCACCAGTTGTTTTCCAGATAAATGTCTAGACACACCAATACCTGTGACTTTGTCAAGCTTATCATTAATTTTCTTTCTCTCTCTCTCTCTCCTCTCTCTCTATTTTCCCCCTCATATGTTTTTTTATAATTTTTTTCAGGAAAGCTTCATAATACTTTGATGAAATAAAAAAAGTCATCTTGGCATGATAATAATTTGTTTACAGATATTTTGTAAGACCAGTCCAGAATTAAAAACAGGATATGGAATTGATTTGGAGTTAGCATAATGAGGACAACTTCCTGTCTCAAGAACCTAACTTGAAATTGCTAGTAATGGCCCAGTATGATGCATGGTCAGCGCACAGATAAATTAACAACTTTGGCCAGGGCGTCTTAGGGCAGGGTGTGTGTCAACGTTCGTTTAAGCTAAATGAATGCATACGCCAAACCGACGCTAGACCAACGCTGTGCATATGTTAAATTCTTTTAAATGCACATTCTGAAAGAAACAAATATACGTGCACTAGCAAACCAGTTGTGCATTCCTTGGGAAATTGCTACATGTACAGCTTCTCCCAAATAATCATAAAGTTTGATGTAAAACGGTGCATACATCCTTTAACCTGTTGTATACTGAGAACTTTTTACAAAGCCGAATGAATCATGGTTGTCAAGCATTCTTACAAGAAATTCTATTCATTTAAAGGTGAAATTCTATTCATTTAAAGGTGAAACAGATGTCAGATAATTTAAATTATATAAGGCCTTTACATGTATGCAACTATGAGTGAAATAAATGGTGGACAAGAGGGATGTTCTATGTTTCTTCAGCCCGCAGGCTTAGTATACAACGGGTTAATTTTCCATGTTTCTGTGCATGTTTGTAGAGCTGGAATTAAAAAAAAAAAACTTTCCAGATTCACCACATCGATGATCATAATAGCTATGTTCACATGGGACCATCGGGGTTTTAGTCCTCGAGGATTGTATCCTTAAGAATTTAAACCCCGACGGCTTGTTCTCGAGTTGCGTTCACACGGAGTGCTTATCCTCGGGGATAGTTATCCTCGAGGATAGTGAGAGGCTCGATGACCGGAAGTATACAAGTTGTATGTATAGCGTGCACTATTTATTTCCCTGTACTATTCGGCTATGTCCCTTGACTGAACCGGAAGTTTAACCGTTACAAGAGGTCACTCTTATCCTCGAGAACAGTAATTCCAAGTTAAAATCGTGTCCACACGGTCAAACGCGCGATCGGAGACCACCCACCGCTTGGAGTTTCGAGCCTTAACCCTAAGATCTGTCGAGAACATAAAACCCGACTTGTCCTCGAGAACATAAACACCGAGTTCGTTCACACGGGCCTTAACTCCAAGTTAACTCCAAGTTGTCCTCGAGAACATAGTCCTCGAGGACAACTTGGAGTTAACTTGGAGTTAAGGCTTGCCGTGTGAACGATACTAATGACTCTGAGTTTTACTAAGAGTGTGTTCAATGTCCAGTTTCAAATTTATACGCCAACATGAATCATGATACAAAACGCAATCACAAAACAGAAACACATACGCGATCAGCGGTGCACCGTTCAGTGTCCAAAATTTAAACGTGTTTATACGTCGATCATCTTTAAATTCCCCACTTCTCAAAAAACAATATCTTCTCCTTTTTTCAATTGCACCGGAAGCTTCCATTGCGAGAGCACATTTAACACGTTTGAAAACTCAATCCTGTTCAGTGTCGCATTTCGTTGCAATCACGATGCTCAAGGTCGTAAAATTGAAGCTGATTGTGTTTGTAAACGCATCTTTTTCGGGTTTAAATTTTCAGCGTTTAAATTTAAATTGTGAGATTTGAAACACGTTTATTTTACGACCGGGGATGGGGGACAATGAACACCCTCTTTGTTTTTTCTTTATATCAGCGTTTTGTAATTGCGTTTTGTATCATGATTCATGTTGGCGTATAAATTTGAAACTGGACATTGAACACACTGGCGTATAAATTTGAAACTGACATTGAACACACTCTAAGAGTGTGTTCAATGTCCACTTTCAAATTTATACGCCAACATGAATCATGATACAAAACGCAAACACAAAACGCTGATATAAAGAAAAACAAAAAGGTGTTCATTGTCCCCCATCGCCGGTCGTAAAAATAAACGTGTTTCAAATCTCAATTAAAATTTAAACGCCGAAAATTTAAACGCCGAAAAAGATGCGTTTACAAATGCAATCGGTTTAAATTTTACGACCTTTGAGCATTGCGAATGCAAACGAAATGCGACATTGAACAGGATTGAGTTTTCAAACGTGTTTAAATGTGCTCTCGCAATGGAAGCTTCCGGTGCAATTGAAAAAGGAGAAGATATTTGTTTTTTGAGAGTGGGGAATTTAAAGACGATCGACGTAAAACACGTTTAAATTTTGACACTGAACGGTGCACCGTTGATCGCCGTTTGTGTTTGAGTTTTGTGATTGCGTTTTGTATCATGATTCATGTTGGCGTATAAATTTGAAACTGGACATTGAACACACTCTATGTTGGGCATCTGAAAGATATGGTGTATGCCTATTCAGTAGAAGGTCAACAAACTCAAAGAATGACCCCAATAAAAAGTTTAGTACACAGTCTGGTCAAATTGTCTGCCCACTACTTCTGTTTACAATGCAATGATTGACAACTTACTCTCTCTCTCTCTCTCTCGCTCCCTCTGTCTTCTTTCTTTTTTTCTTTTTTTTTTCTCTTTTTTTAAAGTGGGAGGGGCACCATCAGACCTGTTCCCATTCATATCAAGCAGGCTCCTACTTTTTCACATAAACCTGGAGTTAAAATATGAGGGAGGGGTCCATATCTCGGCACCAGCAATGTACCAGCCCAATATGGGGACACACAACTTGCTACAAAATGTACCGCAAAAGCAGAAACATCCGTCACATGGAACTTTCATTAATTGGATCAGACGGCCCTTTTCGTGGCATGATGAAACTATCACGAATTGCTGACCATCAAGACGTTGAACAGTGCTATAGTACTGGTATTTAATGCATTGTATAGATTTAAACATTCACAGGAATTTTCCTTGGTGAATCTTGCCTCCTCAAGAAATTTGCGGAAGTATCATGAATGCAAAATTTTTGATTTTATAATATCTGCCAATGACCAGCCCTTGTTTTTCGAATGTGAAATGGGTCAATCTGAAAATATATATGAAGTGACCTCAGTTGTTTGAGTTGGTAAAATGCTTATCAAACAGTGTTCTTGTTTGGCTAAATCAACAAGTCAAGTTTGAAATGGACCATGGTTCATGGGTCTGTCTAGAGGTCTGTTTACATTTGCAAATCCAGACGAAATCGTTCAAGTTGACATCATATGACATCTAAATGTAAACATGGTAAAATTTGCAACGTGGAGACAAACTTGAGAAAAGTATATATTACACACCATCTTATGGACTTTCTGGATAGTAAATTATGTAGCACAATGTTACAGAAATATTACAGTATTTCTTGAAAACCAATTTTATTTATTCATTTTTTTTTTTGCCCCAAAGCCCTACTGCCTGTACATTAAGTCTGGAAGTGCTTTATATTACTCTACAAAATGTTTTTGAGATTTTCCCATATTTATTTTTAAATGGAGGGAGTTTGTTTGCAACAAATGTCTATCGGACCTAAGTTTCTCATTATTGTCAAGAAGTTGAACATTATTGTCTTCTAAGTTCTCCATTCTTATCTCATTATTTAGGCCTACTTTTTTTCCTTCCTATGAAAACTACTGGTCATCCTCATTGATTTCTCAAGGACAATTCTAACCAGGCCCACATGTGTGATTTCATACCTGTTTAGGACAGAAGGTTCTCTGGCCTTCATGCTTATGTCCAGTGAATCTGTCTAGACATTACATCTTTCGAGCTTTGTGTAAACTGTTTTGATCTGATTTATTTCAGTTCTTAAAAATAAAAATATTCAATTTTAGAGGTATCAATCAGTCGTAACTAAGCACAAAACAAATGCTTGTGACTTGCACATGCTATTTGTTAACAATAAGTTTTATAAAAGATTAACACATAAATCTCTAATCTCAATCCCAGTTTAAAATAGGTAGGCCTATGCACATGTGGTAAGAATAATTTCCTATCCTTGAAATATACATGTAGGGCCTCCATGAATGGTCATATGAAATTAATTATAATCAAAACTCCTTGGGACAAAAGATATAGGTCCTACAATGTAGGCCTACACATATGGCACAACACATATAGTCACATCACAATTACCATCTCCTCGATCTCCAATCTGTTTTGATTCAGAGGAGAAAATTTGAAAATTGGTGCACTGCCCAGTAGCAAAAATGATTACTCAATGACTTCACCGACAAATCATATAATATGATATGTTTCAAAATCAATCAGCTTTCCAGTACAATCTCTATGAATGACTTCTGCAAGATTGGAGCCTGGGGGAAATTAAAACACACCCTTTGAAGTTCGTAAAATTCTGGCTAATTTTGATGGATATTTTGGCAGAGAGCCTGAAGGGCATCAATTCATGTAGGCCTATACACTGTACCTGCACATTATTTAATGTTCCTTAATCCATCAGCTGAACCCAAATATGTTCCAGGAGATAGTGACTGTTCCTGGCTACCC
>CALNVZ010003431.1:28013559-28042401 GCA_940671915.1 Paracentrotus lividus | reverse complement strand
CTACCCCCCCCCCCAAAAAAAAACAAAACAACAACAACAACAACAACACAACGGTCATTTTAATTTTTCCATTATCATAGGGGCTCATATCAAATTTTTTACCCCCCACAAAACATTGTCCATAGAGAAGAAGAAGAAAAATCTGTCATAAAAAATATTGGGGTCCTACATCGCAAAAATGATATGGGTGACTGGGAGAGGGTGCTTTCCCATTGGCTGGCAGGAGCAAATTTTCAATGAGGCCTTGGGTATATGGAGCATCCCCCCCCCCCCAACAATTGTCATTGGCTTGTTGAAACCAGACAATACAGGATATCATTGAAGTAAGCGATGGAAGGAACTGGTATTCCATAGGATCCGTTGACAACAATTTCTTTCCCTTCAGAAACTCAATAGTCAAGTTTTGGAGCTTTTTATTTTTCTTTTCGACAGTTGACTTGATTCCTTGGATTATGATTCAGACAGGGATACATTACTTTTAACTTTTATAATTGATGGCTTACACCACCATCCCTCTTTCTAATGCCTAGGCAAGGGAAAACATGCACATAGCTTTGCCACCCCCCCCCCCCCCCACCAATAACTTTTCAACATTGTTATAGAAACACACCAATTTGGTCTATGATGCAAAAGTCCTCTCACACAATTAGGGGAAGGGATGGGTAGAACTCTGATCCCTTATTGATCCCCTGTGGATTGACATGGCTAAGGACAACAAGGAGCTTCAAACAGCTCCTTGGGACAACATGTGACCTCAAATGGACTCTCATCACAAAACAGCCTACAAACCTATATAAAACTTCAAGGTTACAAGTACTGTATCCTTTTAAGGACTCAACCAATCTGCTACCTGGATTGGAGGGAGGGCGGAAAGAGGTTGTGTAATCTGATCCCCTATTGATCCTCTGAGAGTTGACCTGGCTAAGGACAAGGTGTGACCTCAAGTGGACTCTCATCACAAAACAAGCCCACAGACAGTATAAACCTTGAAAATAATACAGCTTCAAGGTTTAAGTACTGCATCCCATCAAGAACACACCAAACATGCTACCTGGATATGGAGGGAGGAGGAGAATGGCTGTACCATGATCCCCTATTGATCCCCTGAGAAATTGACCTGGCTAAGGACAATGTGTGACCTCAGACGGACTCTCATCACTTGACCAGCCTACAGATATTACCCCCACATCAACTTGGATAGAGTTTGAAGGTTACTCAGTCATGCATGTCCTATATTAAAGCCTGATTGTCTTCAAAGCGAACCTTTTGGGTGTTTAACTTTTCCTTTATGGAGATCAGAAAGACATTATTTTAGGCCATATTTACGACTGCCAAATTGACACTATGAACACATCCCTTTTTTTCACTATCTATCTGTGTTTTGTATCTTACATGTTCATTTTAAATTTCAAAATCGACCATGAATGTACCCTTACATGTAGGCCTACATATCATTTGTTGAGGGCTAGAATGGTGTTTCAGTATACGACCTGCAAGCCCTTCTTACATTCAGGATACATCAATTTCTTAGAGGTTTGACAAAGTGAAACAGGTCGACAGCTTCAGATTCCTTTCCTGGGACTGGTAATTCATCAAATCTTTAATGTCTTTTCCACAGCAAATATTGCCTGCTAGTTCCCCTTTTCTCTATCAGAAAATCAGAACAACAGTAAGAAGAGAGACATTTTGGAGAGAATAAAAACTGAGGTGTATGAAGTTACTTTCATAGGCTTCGTATAATATGGCTGGGAACTTCTACACTTTGACCTCAGCAACAATTTGAAGACCTAAATATTAGTCAAAGTTTGGTTGAAATCTTCAATGGTTCTCAATTTGTCACAGATCTTAAAAACAGAAAAGGGAGACAGAGTGGCGAATGCACTGTCTGCAATGTTAACAGGCTGAAGGTGACTGGCATACAAATGAATTACAAATATAAGCTTTGGAGAGTCTGAGGTGTGAGACAACCATTCCTGACTGATTAATATTGATGTTTGATCCTAGATTGCAATATCCCATCTAATTGATAATCTCTCTCATGTGCTTTGACATTGTGTTGATGATGCTTCAATCAGACTGCTCTCACTGACAAGAATAGCTTTACTCGTTTAGGTAGCCTGGGGGCCGTATCACAAAACCTGTTAAGCCTAAGTTCTTGGACAACCGTTGAAACGGGTGTTACTTCTACAATGCATGCCCTATGGGTTGTCCAAGAACTTAGACTTATGACAGTTTCGTGGTATGGCCCCCTGCATGGTTCCTACCTAAACAGAAAGCTCACTTCACACAATAGTCTTGTTCATATGTAGGCCTAGACCAGGCTCTGGTCGTTTGAAACTTTCACCTTTCTCTATTGACTCTACTTCTCACCATTTCTCTTTCCATTACAAATCCACTTCCAGTCCCTGATGTGCTTGCAGAACGATAGTTGTGTATGTGTACATATATGGTGTTTTGAGAGTGATGAGAAAATACAGGATGTCCAGGCAGTGGACTAATGTACATGTAGGCCTAAAAATGCACCAATTGCAACTTACGATATGCAGTAATATCAATCTCTCTTTTCCCCCCCCCCCAAAAAAAAACAAAACAACAACAACAACAACAACACAACGGTCATTTTAATTTTTCCATTATCATAGGGGCTCATATCAAATTTTTTACCCCCCACAAAACATTGTCCATGAGAAGAAGAAGAAAAATCTGTCATAAAAAATATTGGGGGTCCTACATCGCAAAATGATATGGGTGACTGGAGAGGGGCTTTCCCATTGGCTGGCAGGAGCAAATTTTCAATGAGGCCTTGGATATGGAGCATCCCCCCCCCCCCAACAATTGTCATTGGCTTGTTGAAACCAGAACAATACAGGATATCATTGAAGTAAGCGATGGAAGGAACTGGGTATTCCATAGGATCCGTTGACAACAATTTCTTTCCCTTCGAAACTCAACTAGTCAAGTTTTGGAGCTTTTTATTTTCTTTCGACGTTGACTTGATTCCTTGGATTATGATTCAGACAGGGGATACATTACTTTTAACTTTTATAATGTGATGGCTTACACCACCATCCCTCTTTTAAATGCCTAGGCAAGGGCGAAACATGCACATAGCTTTGCCACCCCCCCCCCCCCCACATAACTTTCAACTTGTATATAAACACACCAATTTGGTCTATGATGCAAAAGTCCTCTCACACAATTAGGGGAAGGGGATGGGTAGAACTCTGATCCCCTATTGATCCCCTGTGGATTGACATGGCTAAGGACAACCAAGGAGCTTCAAACAGCTCCTTGGGACAACATGTGACCTCAAATGGACTCTCATCACAAAACAGCCTACAAACCTTGATATAAAACTTCAAGGTTACAAGTACTGTATCCTTTTAAGGACTCAACCAATCATGCTACCTGGATGTGGAGGGAGGGGGAAAGAGGTTGTGGTAATCTGATCCCCTATTGATCCTCTGAGAGTTGACCTGGCTAAGGACAAGGTGTGACCTCAAGTGGACTCTCATCACAAAACAAGCCTACAGACAGTAATAACCTTGAAAATAATACAGCTTCAAGGTTTAAGTACTGCATCCCATCAAGAACACAACCAAACATGCTACCTGGATATGGAGGGAGGAGGAGGAATGGCTGTACCATGATCCCCTATTGATCCCCTGAGAATTGACCTGGCTAAGGACAATGTGTGACCTCAGACGGACTCTCATCACTTGACCAGCCTACAGATATTACCCCCACATCAACTTGGGATAGAGTTTGAAGGTTACTCAGTCATGCATGTCCTATATTAAAGCTGATTGTCTTTCAAAGCGAACCTTTTGGGGTGTTTAACTTTTCCTTGATATGGAGATCAGAAAGACATTTATTTTAGGCCTATATTTACGACTGCAAATTGACACTATGAACACATCCCTTTTTTTCACTATCTATCTGTGTTTTGTATCATAGTACATGTTCATTTTTAAATTTCAAAATCGACCATGAATGTACCCTTACATGTAGGCCTACATATCATTTGTTGAGGGCTAGAATGGTGTTTCAGTATACGACCTGAAGCCCTTCTTACATTCAGGATACATCAATTTCTTAGAGGTTTGACAAAGTGAAACAGGTCGACAGCTTCAGATTCCTTTCCTGGGACTGGTAATTCATCAAATCTTTTAATGTCTTTTCCACAGACAAATATTGCCCTGCTAGTTCCCCTTTTCTCCTATCAGAAAATCAGAACAACAGTCACAGAAGGAGACAATTTGGAGAGAATAAAACTGAGGTTATGAGTTACTTTATAGGCTCTATAATATGGCTGGGAACTCATACACTTTGACCTCAGCAACAATTTGAAGCACCTAAATATTAGTCAAAGTTTGGTTGAAATCTTCAATGGTTCTCAATTTGTCACAGATCTTAAAAACAGAAAAGGGAGACAGAGTGGCGAATGCACTGTCTACAAATGTAACAGGCTGAAGGTGACTGGCATACAAATGAATTACAAATATAAAGCTATTGGAGAGGTCTGAGGTGTGAGACAACACATCCTGACTGAATTAATATTGATTGGTTGATCCTAGATTGCAATATCCCATCTAATTGATAATCTCTCTCATGTGCTTTGACATGTGTGATGATGCTTCAATCAGACTGCTCTCCACTGACAAGAATAGCTTTACTCGTTTAGGTAGGCCTGGGGCCGTATCACAAAACCGTTATAAGCCTAAGTTCTTGGACAACCCGTTGAAACGGGTGTTACTTCTACAATGCATGCCCCTATGGGTTGTCCAAGAACTTAGACTTATGACAGTTTCGTGGTATGGCCCCCTGCATGGTTCCTACCTAAACAGAAAGCTCACTTCACACAATAGTCTTGTTCATATGTAGGCCTAGACCAGGCTCTGGTCGTTTGAAACTTTCACCTTTCTCTATTGACTCTACTTCTCACCATTTCTCTTTCCATTACAAATCCACTTCCCAGTCCCTGATGTGCTTGCAGAACGATAGTGTGTATGTGTACATATATGGTGTTTTGAGAGTTGATGAGAAAATACAGGATGGTCCAGGCAGTGGACTAATGTACATGTAGGCCTAAAAAATGCACAATGTACAACTTACGATATTGCAGTAATATCACAGCAACTCCTGGGTTGATTTAGCTCTGGTGAGCAGAGCTCTGGTAACAAGGGGGGAAAAGATGAAAACGATTCAGAAGCAAGAAATATAACCCTGGCATGTCCTGCTGAATTCGTCAGTGATTTTAGGAACCGTCCTACACCTCGCCGAGTTCCCAAAACCAGCTTTTGAGATAATCGCGTTCAAAGTTTGGATGTTTTTCTGACGTTCATAACTTCGCGCTTTGAAGGAAACCAGGGCAATTAATTATATCAATGTACAGCATAAATTCTATAATTTTACAATATGAAAGAAATTATTTGCAATCGGGGTTTGAATTTTTAATATTTAGAATAAAATGGAAGATAGTATTTTAGAAATTGATTATTTTTACGACAAACAGGGGGTTAAGGTCACTTCGTAAAATCATGCGTATCACGCGCATGTTTTTTAGCGTCCTAAACCACGAGATAGAACGGTTCGTAAAATCATTCAATGCATACGCGCACCGCTCACCCATATGTAGGTCGGGTTGCGCGCCATTCAGGAGACTGCTATATTGTAGAAACAATGGTTTAGGACGCTTCGTGAAATCACTGGAAGCGATGTGACGTTTTGAACGAAATTTGAATCTTCTCTTATTTTTAAAATAATTAAGATTTCGATCTGAAATTTGGCCATTCGATAGAGTTGAATACAGGCTTTAAGAATATCGAAAAAACTAAATTTCGAAAATTTGACCAAAAATTTGGTTTATGATGGTTCGTAAAAACAGCGACGAATTGATGGCAGAAGACTGCAGGAGAAATCTAATATTGAAATAATATAGGCCTATTGAACAAAAAGTTTAAAAGTAAACAAGAAAGTCCAAGGATAATTTTCTTTGCTCTCAGACATTATTCTCATATTTTGTAGTACTTCATAACAAGTCACCTTAATTCTCCTTCATAATCTGAATTAAGCTGGGGTAAATAACCATTTGAAAAGCACAATTTCACAGGATTTACACAATAAATGAACTTTTGACCAAGCAATTTATTGCTTGGGTAGCCATGAAGTCATGGTCAATTAGATTAATTCTATTTGATCATTGTATTTAACTTGGAAACCACTGATATCTATTCTGAATCTGGTGACAAGAATATGCAGGAATTTTAAATCAAAACAACTTTACAGAACTTTGACCAACTTTCAACAATGGGGTAAATTAGGCTTGTTGCAAAGTAAAGCGTACAAATTTTCAATTATTTTTTGGATGGGAATCAAGTTCATGCTTTTGAAAATGACATTAATTGTAGGCCTATAACCTATAAATTTTAAACCCTAAATGATACAATAACTATAAAGTCTAAATCTAAAGAAGAAACAATGTAGGGTAGATTGGGGTAATTGTAGCTCTGCCTATTTATATCTTATATCTTATATTGAAAGTCTCAAAATTCATGCACTCTTGAACTGCTTTCAACATTAAAACTTTTTTTTCCCTTCATACCTTTACTTCATCATAGTCAGACTGCAGTGACTTTGGTAAATTGACCATGATGCAACAATTACCAAATCACCACTATCAAGATATGAGGCATAAAATAGCTTTTTCTCAGACTTCAATGGTTGAGCCCTTCAAAACATTTCTATAGCTCTTGTTTAATGGTTGAGCCCTTCAAAACATTTGTATAGTTCTTGTTTTATGAGATGGGGTAATATCATCAACTGGAGCAATAACAATTAAAGAAATGAGATTCACAAAAGCTATTAGTGGTTTATAGTAGGTTTCTGGTTTGCAAAGCACCGGGCATACTTTCTAAATTGACCAACAAAATAGTCCATCAACCTCTGAATAATGCCAACCCAAACAACTGTGACAAATAGGAAAGAAAATACATTAACATTTTTCATCTCTTCCATCCTCTCAAAAAGGAAACCTCAAGTTCAATAGTAGATTTACGACTCATCCCATTTAGTGTGTCCTGAAGAAAAAAAAATGTGGGAGGAAAGAGAAAGAACTCACTGTGTCTAAAAGACCAGGCACACCAAAAAAGCGACTTCAAAACCACAAAATGTTTGCCTTTTGGGGGTAATTTCCATCTATTATTGGTCTGATGATGGTGTTCTACGGTGAGACTGAGGCATAATGTTATCAGGATGTAATTCCAGACCACGGTGGTTGTTGGTTGTTTGAAATGAAAAGAGAAAGAAGTTGGTGAGGTTCAAAGATCAAATTCTCTCACATGTATGATGTCATCTGCTTCTCATGTGACTGTACACTGAGAGCCAAAAGGTTGTTACATGTTGTTATTAGAGTCCTTATGCTTCCCATAAGAAGCAAATGGTTTCACAGCATTCCAATTTCAAGGGATATATCAATTGAACAGCCATTCAGGATTCCATGAAGTTTGCTCTGGACAGTGAAAATTGTTCCTTGGTCAACCTTGCATACATCAAAGGCCTAATTTCAGTACTTAACTATAAATCTGAACCTAATCCTAACACTAAACCTAATATAAACCACTGTGGCAACCCTGACGCTAACCCCAAATCTTATACCAAATAACTCCCTGAAACTATTGTTGATGAAGCAAATGTTGTGACACCACCATGTAGACACTTTCACAATTGATTTGTTTTCTTCAAGCAGAGATTCTCACCTCAATCAATTCATAGCCTAATTTCAAGTTATCCTTAACTATGTAAAACAAGGTTATTGATGAAAGAAAGAATGAAAAGAGAAAGAAGAAATGGAGAGGCGGAACACT
The DNA here is from genome assembly GCA_940671915.1 of Paracentrotus lividus. Lineage (NCBI taxonomy): Eukaryota > Metazoa > Echinodermata > Echinoidea > Camarodonta > Echinidae > Paracentrotus > Paracentrotus lividus. Next base: position 28,034,536 of record CALNVZ010003431.1, on the reverse strand, counting down.
TTAATTGTTTGAAGCTCTTGTCACAAGAAATAGTAGCTCCAAATATCATGAGATCAAAATATTTTGAACAAACAGTAACAAGAATAAGAAGAACAGAAGGATTCATTCCAAATTTGGAAGCAAGAAAATAATGGTAACTAAAACCGGTTGCCAGATTAAATTGGATTAGCTCCTTTATAAATAAAGTCATGAGTTCTTCACAATCACATGACGTTAACTTAAAAGCTAACACATCAACAGAAAACAAGTTATTTACGCCAAAGCTCTACTAATTATATCACTTTTCAAATTATGTTGAGAGGAAATGGAAGTTAATATTATAGAGCCATTTGATGCATGATTGATGTGTGTGTCTATAACAGGTTCTTTTTTGCTTTGTTGCCTCAGGTCACACTCACATGATTTCAAAATGTTACAAATTCAAATTTTTTAACTTTGATAAATGATGATGCAATCACTTGCTTCTATTCTTATGTTCCATAATAATATTTTGGATTTATATAGCACCTATACTTGTACACATGTTCCTGCCAGGCACTCAAATAAATTGTACATACACTGCTGGACAAACCACAATGATGTCCGTAGAACTTTATTTCCATAATTCCCCTACAATGTACATTAGGCCAACTCATAAAGTTTTCATGTCACAGATGATAACATGGTATTTTTGTTTTATTATTTTTGTTTTCTTTCATTATTATTTTTTATTATTATTATTGTTGTTGCAGAATTGCTTGTTTTTATTTAGGGATACTCTTTAAGTTCAAACAGAAATTACACAAATCTGTACAAAGTATTGACCCTTCAAAGGGGTAACAAGTAAATATTTACAAGAACAAAGTTTCTTGCCAGACCTAATTCTGTTCTGTACAGGATGTCCTTGAAATTATTTTATTCAAGATATTCTCAAAAAGTGTCACAATGATCAGCAATCTGAATGTAATGAGTCATACAGTAATTCACAGCTAACTCTCGGGTGATTTGTTGATGCTTATGAAATGATCCTCAAAAAAGTACAAAATAGGAAAATATTAACAATAAGAATTATAACTGTCCACAAAAAAAAAATTATCACAAGCATGAGAAAGAACTTTTGATAGTGTATGAAACATGTTGCAATAGGAGACAAGCCTTCCTTTTAGAGGGGTGTATATTGGATTTGTCATAAGCCTGAGGTGTACAAGTATTGCCTTTGTCCCAACAAATAGTTTCGCAACTTGTACAAGTTTCAGCTAAGGCCAAAAAGTCAAAGGTCTATAATTCACAAGGTTTAAATTCTACAGGAAAAGTATGAAGGTGTGGGTTACCCATCAGTCACCTCAAATAATGAAATTTGAGAGAAAACTGGGAGGTGTGAATGTTTGCTTGATGAAGAAATGTTTTGTTTCAGTACAGAGCCACGTCTATAAATTTACATGAAGTATTGTTCCACTCTCAAATGAATGAGGTAGGTGTACAAATGTACAGTGCATGGACATTTTCTATGGATTCAAGAGTGACAAAATAGAACTCTTTCCAGAAAGTTATTCCAGCTATTTCATTGAAATACTGTGATTTATATTTGCCCCCCACAACAGAGCCACATCTAAATTTACATGCAGCATTCTTCCACTCTTGAATGAATGAGGTAGGTGTACAAATGTACAGTGCATGGACACTTTCTATGGATTCAAGAGTGACAAAATAGAACTCTTTCTAAAGTTATATATACTAATGCATTGAAATACTGTGATTATATTTGCCCCCAACTCAATACATGAAGCCTCTACTAAACGTTTCTCGTCAACAGTAGATGTAGCTGTACTAGCTCAAGCTATTTCAAATAGCGCGCTATTTGTGATCCGATGAATTAGCCAGATCAGAGGAGATCCGGCTTTTTGGTCAAATGGCGCGCTTATTTGGAGGAAATCCAACCCAGAGTCATCTTTGGCTTTTTCAAAATAACTTGAGCTGGTTTGCGGTTTTAGCATGAAATAGCACACTATTTTGCGCGGTGCTGCACTAGCTCGAGATAAATCTGAAATCATGCACCTCTGTGTGTATACACTACTGGTAGTTACCAGTTGCGCAATGCATATCGAGCTTTTTTGTTCAAGGTCAGGTCAGGTCGTAAACGTGCAAAACTTTGGCTGAAGCTTGAGCTACATGTAGTGCAGGACCGGTGTCTTTTTTCTGGGTTTTTTTCCCAATCCTCCAATAGGTGCGCTATTTTTTAGCTTGAGCTAGTGCAGCAGCGCCTAGTTTGTAGAAAGCAAAGGCAAAACAACCCTGGAATTTTTAGCGGTCTATTCTACATCATTAGCCACAAGTACTTCAGCAGCTTTTGGAATATTTGTGGCTTCAAAACGTTTTAAAACCACTCCTGATCACAACAGCCACAAGAAATCACTTCGGGAAGGGGGAAAAAGAGGAAAATCAATAGAAACTTTGCAGCAATTATTAGTTCTCTTTATTGAAAGGGAAGAAATAGTCTAGGCTAGAGACCATGTAACCTTGTTTTTCGATATATACAATGTTTTTTGATGGTTCTTTGTCAATTCGAGGGTGCTGATTCCAAATCCGATGGGTGCCAGACGCGAAACCTTGAGCATTTTTCACAAATCGCGAAAATTCAAAATGGCCGCCAAAATGGCCACCAAAATATAAAAATGGTATTTATGAAGTTGTTTTGGTGGTTTCTTGTCAATTCGAGGGTGCTGATTCCAAATCCGATGAGTGCCAGCCGCGAAACCTCGCGGATTTTACGCAAATTGCTAAAATTCAAAATGGCTGCCAAAATGGCCGCCATAACTGGAAATCAGTATTCCAAGGGTATTTCTGGGGTTTCTTCATTGGTTTCTTATCAATTCGAGGGTGCTGATTCCAAATCCGACAAGTGCCAGTCGCGAAACCTCGCGGATTTTACGGAAATCGCTAAAATTCAAAATGGCTGCCAAAATGGCCGCCAAAACTGGAAATCAGTATTCCAAGGGTATTTCTGGGGTTGCTTTGGTGGTTTCTTATCAATTCGAGGGTGCTGATTCCAAATTCGATGAGTGCCAGCTGCGAAACTCAATATATTTTACGCAAATCGCTAAAATTCAAAATGGCTGCCAAAACTGGAAATCAGTAGGCCTACTCCAAGGGTACTTCTGGGGTTGTGTTGGTGGTTTCTTATCAATTCGAGGGTGCTGATTCCAAAATCGATGAGTGTGATCCGTGAAACCCAACAGATTTTATGCAAATACTTAAAATTCAAAATGGCAGCCCAATTGAAAATGTGTATTGTATGGTATGTTTAAAGGTTTTTTTGTTTTTGGTAGATTCCTGCCAATTCGAAGGCGCTGATTCCAAATCTAATAAGTACCAGCCGCAAAAATACACAAGTGAGACGGAAAAGAAAGAAAAGAAAAGAGAGAAACAAGAGTGGAAAGAAATGGCAACCAAGTCATGCAAAATCTATTTTATGGCCATACATTGCCGATAATAAGTTATGAACTCTTTTGGCCGTTTACTGTCATAGGGTCCCAAGCTAACCGTGCTACCAGTATTGAAGCTTGAGGCTCCCCACCCCCACACGAAAATGCTCTCCAAACATGATTCTTTTCCTTTTCAAAATCATTCCCTCAGTTGTTAATTCTTTTTGTTTTGACCTTCGGCCTTAAAGAAAGTCACAATTACCTATAGGGTAGGATAAAGTTAAATCTTACGGGGAGCGCTGACAAAATAAACAAAGGTTCGTGTACAAAAGGATCTTACGGGGTGCCCGCACCCTCCGCCCCCCCCCCCCCCTGGATCCGCCTCTGACATGTAAAAGATGTACGCCTATATCGTGCGTCTAATCAGAACAATTATTTTTTATTTAGTCGTGTTCGATAATTTAATTTTTATGTAAAGTCTCTCCTGTTGTTCAATAAACCATGAAAGGGTTACTAAGGAAAACACAGTATTTCATTTACAGCCTCTATTCTGTTGGGGGATCCAAGAATATATATATTTTTCTGTCAGTATCACTCACAAACCCAGTCTTTAAATTATAAAAAATTGTATTATGTCTATAATAGTGCAGTGAGACATGAATATACTTTTGGATGTCTTACAAAACATGCGATATACAATACCCCCCCCCCAAAAAAAAAAACCAAGACTGAATCATATGACTCATTTTGCTATCAGTAAAATGGTAATGACAAGAACCACTAGATAACGTAAGAAATACCTATGAAATAGGCACTTTCACGAATTTGCTTTCATTTGGAATTAATAAACCTTTTTCATGGATGTCGGCCGTTTTCACCCGCTCATGTCATTTGCGTTGAAAAAATCAAGGTTTCCCTGAAAGGTACCCATCGAATTTGGAATCAGAGCCATGAACTTGACAAGAAGCTACAAAAATAACCTCCGATATACATATAATTTTTCTTTTAACGTGGCTGATGGCAGCGGATACTGACGATTTGCGCAAAATGCTTAGGGTTCCGTGCCTCTAACGTTAACTCATCATATTTTGAATCAGCATTATCAATTGAAAGAAATTATTAAAAAAAACTTGGATAACAATAAAATGCGCGTTTCCGTTTCACTTAGCGGCCGTTTTGAATTTTAGCAGGGTTTCAAGGTTGGCACTCATTGGATTTGGAATCAGCACTCTCAAATTGACAAGAAACCACCAAAACAACCTCTGAAATAATATACATTTCCATTTTTAGGCAGACGATTTAAGCGGTTTACATCCTGTAGGCTTTTGTGGCTGGTAGGCCTACTCATCAGATTTGGAATTAGCACATTCGAATTGGCAAGAAACGACCAAAACAACCCCCAAAATACCCTCGGAATACTGATTTCCAGTTTGGCGGCCATTTTGGCAGCCATTTTTGAATTTTAGCGTTTTGTGTAAATCTGTTGGGTTCCGCGGCTGGACACTCATCGAATTTGGAATCAGCACCCTCAAATTGATAAGAACCACCGAAAACACCCCAGAAATACCCTTGAATACTGATTTTCCAGTTTTGGGCGCATTTGGCAGCCATTTTGAATTTTAGCGATTTGCATAAAATCCGCAAGGTTTCGTGGCTGGCACTCATCGGATTTGGAATCAGCACCCTCGAATTGATCAGAAACACCGAAAAAACCCCAGAAATACCCTTGGAATGCTGATTTCCAGTTTGGGCGGCCATTTTGGCAGCCATTTTGAATTTTAGCGATTTGCGTAAATTAACGAGGTTTCGGTTGGTACTCATAGATTTGGAATTAGCACATTCGAATGGCAAGAAACGACCAAAACAACCCCCAAAATACCCTCGGAATACTGATTTCCAGTTTTGGCGGCATTTTGGCAGCCATTTTGAATTTTAGCGTTTTTGTGTAAAATCTGTTGGGTCCGCGGCTGGCACTCATCGAATTTGGAATCAGCACCCTCAAATTGATAAGAACCACCGAACAACCCAGAAATACCCTTGGAATACTGATTTCCAGTTTTTGGGCGGCATTTTGGCAGCCATTTTGAATTTTAGCGATTTGCATAAATCTGCAAGGTTTGTGGCTGGCACTCATCGGATTTGGAATCAGCACCCTCGAATTGATCAGAAACCCGAAAAACCCAAAATACCCTTGGAGGCTGATTTCCAGTTTTGGCGGCCATTTTGGCAGCCATTTGAATTTTAGCGATTTGCGTAAATTAACGAGGTTTCGCGGCTGGTACTCATTGGATTTGGAATCAGCACCCTCGAATTGACAAGAAACCAACAAACAACCTCAGAAATAATTTTCATATTTTGGCGGCCATTTTTGAATTTTTCGCGATTTGTGAAAAATGCTCAAGGTTTTGCGTCTGGCACCCATCGGATTTGGAATCAGCACCCTCGAATTGACAAAGAACCATCAAAACACATTGTATATATCAAAAAGCAAGGTTCGAATCTTTTCCTATGGGGCCTAGCCTGGACTAAAAAGGAAGAAGCCCGTGAAAGAAACGCTTGAAGGGTTTAGAAAGGAGAGGCTCAAGTAGTGTCATTAAACTCTACTGACCCATTGCTGCTTGTATGGCATCCCGAATTGAGGTTTGATTCTCATCCACATGTACAATGGGGTAGGCTTACTTCTCCGAGTAGCTTTACATTTTCACCAAAACATTCATCAGTAAAGTTTGATCATCACCTCATGCAATTGCATGTTGAGTTCTTATGATACACTCTGAATTACAAGGATTTAAGATAAATCCCAAAGGATTGGTAGATACATTTGTACATCAATGTTTGGATTTAAATGTAAATAAAAGAAATCCTAAAAATTCAAAAATCTTTTGAGGATTTGAATTTAAATCCAAACATTGATTGGTCCCTATCTACAATCCTTCAGGATTCATTGTAAATCATATTCTAAATTGTACATGTATATGGCTCACAACAAGCATACAAAAATGATCATGATTGGTTGATTTTAATATTTTCAAAGTTAACCAAACTAAATATTTCAGAGAAATAAAACTTGTATTCACATGTACATGTCCCGAATCATGATTTAAATTTTAGTTACCAAAGGGTTCCAAACAAGGAGAGATTATTTTATGTTTTGGAGTTAATCTAATTTGAGGTTTATTTTTGTGGCTTACCAGACTTGCTGTGATTGCTGCCCACATCAGTACGTAATTTTTTTTAAATTTTTTTTTGCATTATTATTCAACCTACTTTAGTTTATCCTGTCTGATCAAATTGATTCAAGAAACAGAGTATCAAAATACTATACAAACTAATATTTTCACAGATTTTTAAAAAAAATTTCCCACTTTCATATAAAGCTAGTAAAGCGATAAAGGTTTGATTTTCTTTTAGTCTACTGGAAACATTCGTAAAGAAATCATAGAAATCATTCATCACATTGGATATATCTTTGTTATCAGTGTTAACATGGTTATTTTAAGTATAAATGTTAATGACAATATTACAGAAAGTGTGAAAATAATTATACCTACAGTTCGACATTGCAACAAAAAACCAGGTACCGAAAATATCAGCTTCTACACTACTTCTTGTCATTTTTTTCACTGGTATGAAGGGAATCTACGGAACTTCTAAAAGGAGGTAAATTCTTTGCAAGAGGTCTCTTTATTTAAAAAAAAATCATTGTGAAAGTGGACATTTTTTGCAGTCTCTCTCATGTGTATCATAATTTTTTTATCAGAGCTCTTTAAGAGTTACGAGCTACAATATTCTGTGCTCCATAGTACCCCGCCCCCAACTACCACCTGGGTATCATTTAAAAGATATTACCACCCTGGACACAGATGTAGTGCTTCAGGGAGCCACTTCCAAGTGCATCAAGAAGATGAAAATAACTTGATACATCTAACAAATGTGTGTTGATGTCTCTTGATACAGAAGAAGTGCTAACTGTCGATGGTTATAAAGAATGAATTATGATAGAGAGAGAATGTAGGGTGGGTTAGCTGCTATTGCTGCTCACAGAAAATAATAAATCTATAGGCCTTGGGTATGATGTTTTGAGTTGGCGTATATCCTAGGTAAAATAATATGTGGTGCGTCAACATTAAATTCAGGCTTTCATTTACGTCCAAATAAAAAATGTAGGCGTTAAACCTGGTGTATAGTTTTGGTAACAAAACAAAAATCGGCATAAAACCGATTAAATATAGTCTCATGTTGTTCACATTGCACTAAAAGACAAGTGTGTGAGAGATTTTGTGATTTTCCTTTCACGATTTCCGGTGAATTTCAGTGAAATGTTTGAATCCAAACACAATTTGTAACGGTTTTTGATACCTTTGCTTGGTTGTCCAGTCCCCCGAACTCCTCGCATGAATGGAACGAAGCGGTCTGTGTGTATCACCCACACAAGAGAATTCCCATTGGTTTTCCATGTGAACGCCTAGCGCACACAAAGATGCGTCGGATCCCCGACTTATCTTTTTTATACTATAATATCGTGAAATAAAGACATTAAAACGAGATTCCAAGTAATATAACTTTCTTTGTTACAGTTATAGGATTCAGTCTTTCATATTATCTAACTGTGAATCCAAATCAAATTTTTCCTTCTCCCAACACTATACACCAGCTTTAAGTTTAGAGTTGAGAAAGGGCTTTATGTTAAGTTTAGGAATGTGGTAAGACAATCTATCTGCCAACATGTAGGCATGTTCTTCTGAGACTATTTACTCCAGCGACAATTTTTGCCCTACTTTGACAAAAGAAAGCAAGTTTCATATCAATTGTGAGTTTTTGATGTATTCCTATTCCATTTAGTGCCATCCTCCTCCTGCCCAAATTTCAAACATAAATGTTTAGCTGTCTTAAAAATAGTGTTTTATATTACACTTATTTGCAATGTATACTGCAGCAGATCTTGTCATGTTTTTTTTTTTTTTTTTTTTTTTTTTTTTTTTTTTTTTTTTTTTTTTAGAAGTTTGCATGTTTGGTTCCCAGTACTTAGCAGATTCAGCCTTACCTCACACAATTGAAAGTATCGGCCAATGTCCGAACATTATAGAGCCGCTATTTGAGGACCTATGTCCACTCCCTGTGCATGCTTCTCATAATGTCAATCTCTACCGTACATGAAAGTCACATTCTCATATCTTAAATTGTTCAATCATATCTTAGATAATGAGGAACGTTAATTGCTATACATGACTGACCGATTCGCCTTGCATCATCAGTAATGAATGGGAAAACATCTTCAAATTGAATGTCAGTTGAAAGGCTTCCAATCCCTTAAGGCACCCTAATCCTCTTGGTATTTAGAAAAATATGTAGTGTCTTGTACTTACTTTGCATTATAATGGTCAAATATTTTTGTGTGCAGTTATTAACTTGCAATGTAGGCAAATATATCATTCTTTTGAAGTAAATCAGATCCTTATTTAGATCTTTCTTCTTTTTCTTTTTTTTTTCTTTTTTTTTTTTGGAGATGATGTATCTTCACTACGATTATTGCAAAAATATTATAAGTAGGCCTATTGTCTAAAATTCTGTTTAAAATGTTTGAATTTTCTTTACTGAAAGTCATATCACAGAGGTAAATTCTTAATCCAAATAGATGATGACTTCAATTTTGAATGAAAATTCTCAAATTGTTCATCAACATCTCTAACTAGACACCAAAAAGATTGATTATGAGGCAATGGGATGAATTTCCGGACACAGCGTCTCATCAAATTTGTGAAAATCATTAGTTTATTGAGAGATCTAGCCCCTTAATCTCAATCTCAAATACAGGGAAAAAGATTGACAATGTATCATTACCAGATTTAACCAATGAAATAGGAACTCTGAAAGCATGAATGGAATAGCTATTCTTCTCAAATCCAATTTCCTCCTTTTAGTTTATCCCCCCTCGAAATGTATCAGGCTCCAAGCCTTGATGCACTCCAATCTAGAAATGGTAATGGAAAACCAATCTGAAGTTACTCCTCTCTTATGGATCTCCCCAACCACCATATCTCTTTGTCTCGTTTTCTCATTACCCCCCCCCCCCATTCCATTTTGCAGTCTCTGTCTCTATCCCCCCCTACTTTTATTTCTTGAGCACAATGATCTCATTCCATCCCATGTGGGAATAAGCCTTTTCTAGCTTTCATGGGTTATCCTGTTCAGTTATCAATTTTATTAAATGCTACTCTCTATCATCCTACATATACCTGATAAAAGAAATTAATCAATCCATCCACAAATCCATTATTTTATTACATCATCTAAAGTGAAGAAATACTTTTAAAATTACATCACATGGATTACATGTACACGGTAAAGAAAACCTAATAGGATTAAGAATATAGGGTAAACTAAAAGGGAAAGCAACAATATCCCTTTCTATTGCAAAGATTTAAAAAGCTGACAAAAGAAAGAATTTTAAGTAGATCCTGTCGTTGGGTAAAGTTGGGATACTTTCTCAGAATACTTCAAAGAATTCTTGAATGCAGGTTTTCATATAAATCAGTTTCTACATGTACATGATAACCCAATGGAATTTTCATGAAGTTTTTATATCTTTAATTATATTTCAAATAACGCCTCAAAATTCTCAGGGCATGAACAGTGTTTCCACTGTGTGAAGCTAAAGACAATCATTGTGTTGGTGATACATTTATTTAACCTAACTGCTATATAAGTTATTAAATGCTTATGAGTAAGGGACCAGGGGGAACTACAGCTTTATAAGTCCTATCAGAGAGACTCATCACATATCCCCTTGGTTTTAAACCAGGGATATCCCCAAGACCATGGCACAATCGACTACGCTATCCTGACTCTTTAAAATGGTTTAAACCCCTGGGCAATTTCCCCCAGGAAAACTGTCCCCAGGAATCCGTCGGGTTAGCTTTTTGGTGGTGCCAGGTCTACGGGTACTTTTCCTAGAACTGTTTGATGCTATATCCTTAGGTTAAGATTCCAATTTTACCTGATTGCCTTCTCTGTTGCTCCATATCCCCTGCATCACCTTGCCAAACTCTCCCCGGCCCAGCTCCTTGTCCAGAATATTGATATCTGTAGCTGGGATGATGTGGCCTCCGCTAGGTGGGCCCACAGGTCCGGGGGCGTTGAGTCTTGAGAGGGGTGGTGGGGGCTTGGCTACATTCTTGCCGCCCTTCTGTAATGAAATAAAAGATGAAAAGATAAAAATTTTAAAAAATTAGCAAAGAACATGGGATTCCATCGAGAGGAATAAAAGAAGAAACTATTATTGATCAGAAAGAGGAGGTAGAACCCCTGGTCCGTGGGCAGTCAATCTTGAGAGGGGTGGTGGGGGCTTGGCTACATTCTTGCTGCCCGTCTGTAATATAATAAAAGAAGAAAGTGTTATTAATCAGAAAAGAACCAAGGAAAGGGAAGATGAACTGCAATATTAGTTAACCTTACATTCAATTTTGACCCCTCCCTCTTCCATTCTCTAAGCTCTCTATTTCTTTCTTTGACAAACAGGTCTGCAATCGATCATTGCTGGAGTTGCTAGCCGCCCGACGCAGGCTGTGGAAAGCACACTTGCTTGGTTGTGACCATGGCCCAAAGAGAGTTTATAAAAAATAAACATCATTGCTTGCATTACAACCATCATGAAGCTACTATTAGCAACATGCATGTTTGTAATGTGGTTAGACAGATCAAGAAGGCAAGTAAAAATAGAAACATAGTTGGTTAATGGGTTCCTCGACTCAAGATAGATTCCTTATCTGGTCCACAAAACTCAGTCTTGACAGATGAGGAAATTGTTGTAATCAAGGTCTACTTTGGAATGGATGACGTTTGACAGTCTTGAGAGACTGAGATGCTAGCTTTGATTACAACAGACTGTGTATTTATTTATGTGCTTCAAAACCAGGGGGATGTTTCGTATGATTTAAAGTCACAGTTAAATTCCAAACGCATACTCAATCTAAAGGGGGTATCTCACTGAGTTGTGAACCCAGGCAACTGAAGCGAATTTTGCACAGTATACATGTAGGGCCTAGAGAGTCTTGATTACACATAGTTTTGGCAGGTATCAAACACATTTTCTTTTGTAATGTGTTTGCCAAACAAAGCAGTATAAAAGAAAATGTGCCATGCTGATACCTAATGATCAATACAGTTAAATACAGAATCGTTTAACTGCGCCTCTAAGTCTACTTTGTAGGCTCTTTGTGAAACACCCCCCAAGACTGTTATGAATTCTGCAGATTTGGAATATGTAGCATTCATGTTTGTTTAATGTAACTGCCACATGGAAGGTATGAACATACTCCCCAAGATGATTGATGATAGCAATCATAATGGAATCCAAGCCATGTTTCATGTTTATACCCCTGTAGCTTATCCCAACAACTAAAACTATGTGCAGTTTTCACATTTGCTTGTAGGCCTGTAGCAGTAGTGTATGGCGGATCCAGGATTATCAAATAGGTCGAGTGGGCACCACGCCCAATTAGAGGGGGATGCCACCAAAATTTTCAGATTTCAACATATACAGTGAATTAGTGGTTTTCAAATTATAGGGGGCGCGCATCCCCTGCGCTCCTGCGTGGATCCGCCACTGAGAAGGGTTCTCATCTATAGGCCACTGCACACCTTACGACTTTCGGTCGCACGACTGACCGACTTTGGATCTGAAATCAAACAACACATGCAAAATCAGCCCCCAATGTTATTTCAGATCCAAAGTCGGTAATAACTTGTGCGACCAAAAGTCCTCTATAGTAGGTATACGTTGGCCTTTAGAAAGACATTCAACCGAAAGTTAAGAATGACAGAAGGAAAAACAAACTTTACTATAAATTTTTCTTCTCCTTGTACATTGTAGTCACGCCACTACTTGCAGCTCTAAACATTGAGGGAGCACGTTTCTTACAAAATCTGAATCCATGATGCGATTGTACGAACACCGTTTACAGGGCCATATGGTGAAGTGATAAACGATCTAAAAGGATTGGGAAACACTTTAGAATATGGGCAAACAGTGTCTCTTTCGTCTCGTCGTTGAGACTCCTTCGCTCCAGCTGGCCCCTCCCCTCCCCCACCCCCTCCCTAACCCCCTCCCTCTACCCTGTCAACCCAAAATTACACCGGGCAAAAAATATATGTATATATTTCCCATGATCCACTGCCTCTGTGATTGATCACTGTATATCGAGATTTCAACATTTAACTTCCAAGTTGTTACAGTTTTATCCCAGTCTGAATCAAATAATAAAATCATGACTGCAAAGATCAGCAACTGAAATTATCATCAATCTTCATATTTTATGATTCAGTTTTGGGGTTAAAAAGAGTTATTTTGTATTCCCTCATGATGTATCTTCTAATTTTACAGATAGAGTTGTATAGACCAGCTTGCCTCCTACTGATTGATTCATCAATGCCCCCCCCCCTCCTTCCTCACCCACATGAAAATTCACTTAGCAGTGATTAGAGTCGCAAAGTAATGCACAACCATACAAGGACATCTGTATTGTACCACTATCCCCCTATTCAAAATCAAAGTCAAATCCAAGTAGCAGAGCTTCACACCTACAGGTTTGGATGCTCGTGGCCCCTAAATTTCAATCTTAAAGCACAAAAAAAAAAATAATAATAAAATAATCAGAAAGGCCAATGCAAGTCAACACCCCCTGTGAATAGAGTAAATGGGGTGTATCTGTAGTGGAACTACCCAAGTTGGATTCATTTTTCAAAGTCTGAAAAGTATGTGGGGGCTAATAGGAACCCCAGTATATTTTGAGCGCAATTTCCATCTAGATATTCGTTCAAAATTTGTTCATTAGCATACAGACAAAAATGTACGCCTGTAAGTTGGCTGGATGATCTGAGTTTTGACAGACACGTCTCAATCACCTTTGATTATTTTGTCTGGGCCAACCTTTAACGTCACCATCCGAAAGACAGTCAAAGTTTGAAGGCTGATGAAAAGATCCAACACTGAGAATAACTGCTCTACCAACACTTTGCCCATGTAGACTTGCTAATTAAGTAATCAAGTGCTATTCATTTACAGGATCAATACCAATCCTTTAAATGAACCAAACAAGCTGCAAGCTAATTGCTGTTTCCCAATTTTTAATCAATGACAGACTTACTATAGCTAGCCAGGAACTTCACAACAATGTTCTGATGATGCGTATCAGGACAACTACCCCCTGGACAACTTCCCCCCTGGAGGACAACTACCCCCAGAAATAGGGTTAGGGTTAGGTGTAGGGTTAGGGTTTGGTGTAGGGTAAGGTGGTATTATGGTGAGGGTATTATCAAGGGTAGTTGTCCTAGAACCCTAGTGAAGTCCCACCTATTGATATTGGTGTTATCTTGAGTACCTACATGTATGTTCATGTATCTAGTGATAGCTCATACAATGTATGGTATGAATTATACACCTGCAGAGCAATAGGCTTGGATCTAACCCTTTCTATCAGTGACACCATGGGGTGTCTATGTACACACCATAACAATCATACATGTTTGAAATACGCAGGTCTAGGCTACAGTATAAACCACAGTCTAAATGCATTCAGTTGTGCTTGTGTACAAGGATTGTCAATTTGCTTTCCAAAGCCGATAGACATACATGTTTGTCAACAATGCATTAAATTAGATAAACAATCCAACAATTCCAAATGTATACCTGGTGACGGGTAACACGGTTCTAGGACAATTAACCCTCGGCAATACCCCTTCCCCTCCCCCTCCCCCCTCCCGCAAAAAAATTGACAACTAACTCTACACCTAATCCTATTTCTAGGGGTAGTTGTCCTGACACTGTATAACACGTCCCCCAATTTTTAATCCAGACACCTATTCAAGGGGGAATAAGGAAAAAGTTTAGTGTGCTCAGGATTCCTAGAATTGTATAAAAAGAAAATAAAATGTATAACTGTATAAGTTGCCTGTACTTGGTGAGCAATGAATTGAAAACAATAAAATTGTGTACGTGCAATATGATGACAAGCATTCCTTTCCTGGTAATATAGAGTTTATAGCTCTACTGGTAGTTCTTCTCATTTATGTACGCCTATTTAATTGCTGGTACAAGTACACAAACAGATTGTAGTCCAAGTACAAGTGTGCATGGGGGTAAAAGAGCCATGATACTTACATATCAACAAAAAAAATATAGGTCTACTACATAATTTGACGACTTTAAAACGCACCTTAATTTGGGGGGCACCATACATTGAAGCTCCACCCAAATAGTACGTTCTTTTTATTCTATTTTACACTTCACTTTTTCTTTTTTTTCAAGATATTGACTAGGATTATATATTTTTTTTTTCTTTTTTACATACATCACAAGTATTCACCATCATAAAAGACTTGCATAACATTGGAATTAGACATTATTTTATAAACAAAAAATATTATTTATTATATATTTTACTTGAACATTCTGCTCTTTCTTTGTTGAAGATTGTGTAGACTGATCTTTTGTCTCTAATGTCAATAGAGATGAAACACAAAGGAATACATGTACATGTATGAGACAGGGTCCAATGTTCTGATGCACCAGACGTCACCCCCATCATCAACACACTTCCAAACTTGACCTTTAAACCTTGACCTTGGACTTCAATGATCCTACAGAGATGCACAATGGAATATGAGACACCGTTCAATGTTCTCATGTTCGAGACATCATTCCCATCATCATCAGACAACCAAACTTGACCTTTACTCCTTGACCTTGGACTACAAAGGTGTTATAGAGATGCACAATGGAATAGTGACATCGGTCTCATGTTGTCATGTCCCAGACATCACCCCCATCATCAACAAATATCCAAACTTGACTTTTAACCCTTGACTTGGACTACAATGATCCCACTCTTCCATTTTCATTTATGTCTCACAGCCGTTCCACAGGCTCTCAAACTGATATCAAAAGCAGTCATGGCCAGAAATAGAATAGCAAGGATTGGATGGGAGATATGGATGGGGAAGTGGGTAATGGGTAAATTGGGGGGGGGGGTCGCGATGGGTGGGAGGGACAAGGGGGTGGTGGAGATGGATACAGCACCTCCTCTCAATAGTTTTTGTTTGTCTTGCTTCTCTTTTTCTTTATAGCCTATTGGGAGAAAATTGCAAATTAACATGACACATTGTTGCACTGGTTGAAGCTTAACAAAATAAAAATTTACATGAAAAATCACTAGGAACATTTCTCCTTTACAATTCCACTTCACAAAAGAGCATTGAAAAAAGTTGCACTGTAGTATACGTTTAATTTGGACGTGTTGTTCATTTACCTATATACCTATAGCTATAGGATCGTCTTACTTTATAGTCTTAAATCTGTTAAATTTATTGTGTTTACAAAGCACTTCACTATACATGGAAACAACAATGCCCTAAGATTAATTAACATGATTCATCATTCTTATGCAAGCATGTAAAGTTTTCCCACTGGAACTTACAAAAAAACTGTACATTAGTTTCATTTAGAACAAACATAATAAACTTTCAAATTGATTGAAGCTTTCATTTCTATCAAATGTGTTAATGATATAGGCCTACAAGAGTAGTTTCATTATTTACCACATGATTCACTCATCAAATATACATGTACATGTACATGTACCTCTTTTTACAGAGGTTTGTAAAGCTGTGGTTGCATTTTAGAGGAACATACTTACAACCCGCAAAACCATATAAACTGCCTTGAATACTAAATGGTTTAAAATTCAAAGGATATTGATTTTTTCTAGTCTCATTATATCAGATCATACAATGTATTACGTATTGTTTTAGTTTGTTTTGTTTTGTTTTGTATGTTTTGTTTTGTTGTTTTTTTTTGTGGGGGAGGGGCTCTTTACTTGATAACTATTTAATAGTGTTCTAAAAATACACACTTTTGCAAAATTTTAAAATCGCACTTAACAGTATGCAAGTTTGAGTTGAATTTTGAAAACCCCTAGAAATGTATCATCTAAACACAAACTATATGACGTCCGACAAAAACTTACACAGTATACAGTTAGATTCCTTGAAGATATAAAACGTGATAAAGGTCTTTAAAAGACAAACTAAACATCTACTGTACACAGTCAACTAACAGTGTAAATAAATGTGCTTGGAAACATCGCACACTCAAATAGTCAACAGACATTTGTACATAACTTTGATTTAAAAAGGTGGTCGTCAATTCTCAGGAAATTGTCAAAAACATGTGACTACTATCACGATGGTGTTGATGATCTAAACTGGGAATAATAATAGAGGAAAAGCCTGATTCCTTTGATGTGTCATATTTACAAGAAGATTTATGTGTAGACGATTAGAAACATCTGAAGCACGAGTATTGAATCTTCTGCTACAAAAGAGACAGAATGGATTAACTTGTATCCTCCATGTCGTATCAGGATAACCATGGAGTTATCTAACTTAGTAACTCCATGGGATACTACCCCCCCCCCACCTGGACAATTAACCCCCCCCCCCCCCCAGGACAACTACCCCCAGAAATAGGGTGGGTGGTTGATTTCTGGGGGTAGCTGTCCGGGGTAAGCTAGTGTCCAGGAGGTTGTTGTCCTAGAACCCCTCCAAGGATGGAGACCTACATGTAGCATGAAGACCCTACATTGTAGGTACAGTACTCCCCACAGGGGAATCTTCCCAAGACCAATTTGAATCTGGGGGGGGGGGGTAAATTAAGTGGGGGATGTCACACCAAATTTAGAACAAAATAGATGGATATTTACTGACCAGCAACATGTAAACAACTGTTAAACACGGATAAAAAAATTTATATTTCATGCGAATTGCCATCAGTCTACACCATTTTGCAAAATTTTACATTACATGTACATACATTACATGTAGCCAAAAGAAAAAGTTGTATAATGGAGGTGTCACACTCCCCCCCCCCCCTCTTTCCCCTGATATATGGGCCCTATTTCAACAATGCCCATGGATCTGACCATCCTCCGATGATGTCAGGAAGACTGTAGATGGGCTGTCAACCAAAACAATAACAATAGATTGAGAAGAACGACATCAATAAATTGTTATTAGACTTCTATTTGTGTTCTACCATATCAATTGTGATGAAGGTAGATATTGATATCATAACCCTGAGCAATATATGGATGACGGCCAGCTGCTATGTCCGACATACCAGTATCATCGATTGATTGTTTCCCTGTATGTCATGTACATTGCATTCCAAGCCAACTGCCAGTTGTAACCAATAGGGACTACATATCAAAAAGAACATTAACAGACAGTCCTGCACCACTAATAATCATTTGTATTGGTCAAGGGTACATTCATATATATTTTTTTTATATATATACATTGAATTCAAGACTATCATAGTTTTTTTGTATGAATGGCCATTATCTAGGAAGTTTGCACAGAGTATGTTTGATTGTGCTACACGGCATAAAATGCAAGTATTTGCATAGTTCATATGTACATGTAGGCACAATGACATCATCATATGATGACTAACATTTTCACAATAGCTGTGGTCAAATTCAAGCTCATTTATTCTCGACTGGTTAAAATTAATGAACCAAATTAGGTTTGCACGGAAACAGTCTTTCATAAACTTCTTTAAAGGTGATTTAATCCTACAATGTAGATATGGATGCATTGTTCTGCAGTATAAATTCAATAAATAAGGCCCATGCTGTTTCAGATGTGCAGTGATGACTAATACAAGTTTGAAGCTGAATTTGTAACCATTGCCTAGCACTTCTAATATTCATGAGCAATGACTTGTTTCTTTTTTAATGAAGATTACATGATTTAATGTGAAGATGGATCGGCAGTGTACATGTATGTATGTTAAAAGTCAAGCAGATTACTTCAGATACCATCTAATTATACAAGAAAAGTAACTATTGTGCTGTAGACGGTAACTTATATTGTATTCTTGTACAAAACATATTGGATAACTTTGCATGTAACATCACATTTCAAGCCATCAATTTTCAAGGTTTTTCAAGTACACAAATGCAAATGTAAATATTATTTAACAAAAACAACCATAAATCATCCACGATTTCCATTCCTTAACATATCAAATTGGTTCCTTCGTGATGCACTGTTGTTCTTGTTTTGTTTTTTCCCTCTTTTTTCTTTTATTGTTTGTCCTTCAAGACTCCCGTGGTCATGGTCATGGGCATAATATAGTGATGAATAAACCTCTAATGAGCTGTGGAAAGTATTCCAAACCCAAGGTAGATCTCATTCAAACAATTATCCTTTGAAAGCTAGGGTGAGGTTTCACACCTTTTGTGCATTGATGTGTGTTTAATCTTTTAACAATCAAGACAATTTTAAATAGGAGAGTCATTCATGCATGTCCATAAAATGTTCAGTGCATTGTTACTGTCACAACAGATTGGTTATTACATAGGGTAGGTGATAGAGTGTGGTACTGCACACACTAGATTTTATCAACAATGTTTGTACAGATTTTACTTTTTGTCAGCTTTCAATTCTTTGAAATACAAAGGGGGGGATCATAAAGTTTTAGCCCCTGAGCGAACAGGATCTAAAAGTAATCTCACTGGTATATATAATAATTACCGCGTTTACATTGAGACTCGGCTCTCGTGTCGAATCCACAGGAAGGGTTCGACACTGCAAAGAGTAAACCTGTGATCGTGTTAATATACACAACAAAAAAGGCGAGTTCAACACGGCTCCCAGATCATGACTGAAAGTAAGGGACGTCATTAATGTGTGTTGCGATGTATAGCCAAATTCCATATCTGACCTCAAGGTCATCGACTTCGACACGGCTTTCTGTTTACACACATCAAAATTGCCATGTCGAACCCGCCTCCCGGATCGAAACCTACGATTTTGGGGGAGCAAAAAAGGCGCGTCGAACCCGGATCGCGGATCACACTGATCCCGTTTACATGGCATAAAATTGCCGTGTCGAGCACGATTGCCGTGTCGAACCCGCGACCCGAGTCACAGTGTAAACGAGGTAGATGTAGACTTTCCTCTGAGCATGATCTAACCAAACAGTGTGGTGATTTCCGATATAAAGGCATACAGTGAGATTTGAAGAAAAAAAGAATTATAACAAAAATAAAGGCATTATTTTTCTAAACCATCATTCAAAATATGAGTGTAAAAGAACAAATACAAGACAAAAGAACAATTTAACAAATCAAATGAGACCTCTTGCAAAGATCTACAGGAGATCTATAAGCCTACGCAATTTTTATTTTTACTTTCAAATTTTGACATATTTTGTGCAAAGTTGGACCAATCTTAAGAAGTTGAACTATGCGGTAGTTGAATTCCCATGTAAAGACAATAAATGGAATACAAACCTTGCTTTTGGAAAAGAATGAGCCTCTTCCAGAACTCTCCATTGTGCAGATAACGTGTGATTAAAATCCAATAAGAAAATCCAGAAATATCCAGGAAAGTTGCTGAAGTTAGAACTCAAACGGATGAAAAATTCCCCAAACTCCACTTCAGCATACTATACTCCAAACTATCTCTTCTAGAGAGTTAATGATTATCCAATTAAAGTTTCCCAAACGAAAAAGGGTGAAATAACTGCTATAGAACCTTGAACGATCAAGGGTAGAAGAACTTTTATTTGTGTGATGAGCAAAATCGGTGGAATTGAAGCACATTCGAAAAGGAAAGTAAAGAAAAAAGGTCTAAATTTGAAGATGGAATGATCATCGAGCAACTCCACTTGAAACCAGCATGCCTTTGTGATTCCTCAATGCTAATGAACTTCGACAGCTGATCCTTGATTCGTCAGCATGGTGTATTCATACTAAGAAATGTCCATTTGGTCACTGTTTCCCACGAGGAGCTCCCAGTGAGTGATCCTATCGGTATGCCCAGTAAGAAGTGTGCGCCTGTCCCAGTTTTTGCTCCTACACATGTACGCCTCCAGTTTATAGATGAAACTGAATAGGGGAGAGCTTGAAGCGAAGGAGCTAGCGAAGGGGCTTTGATTTGGTCCTGTATGGTGGGTTTTCCCTGCGTCACAAAACCAGAACAACCACAACAAACTCTAATCAGAGAAGTAATAAAAAGGGGGGAGGTCTGTAAACACTGGAGAGGTTTGTCAGTCACGACCAAAAACTAGACCTCAGATTCCGCGCCAGAGGGCACACAAACAGTGCCGTGATTGTATAGGGGGTATTCGCTGGGGATTTGAACGAGAACTCGTCACTATCGTAACTGTCCCATGTCAAAGTCCAATGCACTGCACTTCTTAGGGGCTCCTGCATAAGAACATCCTACCACTCCAGGCTATTCACAAGCAGTGTAGATCTGGTGATGATTATTGAGTGCGGTGCTTTTTGCTCTCTTCACACGCTGTAAGCCCATCCCACACACTTTTGGGTTGTGTGTGTGTCGCGCTTGGTAGGGTGTGCACTGTAGAGATTCCCCTTTAGACTCAATAGTACAGGTGATTAGATTTTAATACAACTGTGTGTGTGTGTTTGAGTGAACCAGTTTATGGGCTTGTTTGCACTGAGGAAATATGGGTTCCTTTCACAGTTCAGCGCAAGACAAGACATGTG
>CALNVZ010003431.1:27986692-28013538 GCA_940671915.1 Paracentrotus lividus | reverse complement strand
GTGTGTGTTTGAGTGAACCAGTTTATGGGCTTGTTTGCACTGAGGAAATATGGGTTCCTTTCACAGTTCAGCGCAAGACAAGACATGTGTAAACAAGGAAAGTCTAACACTTCATCATCATCATAGCACTTCATGAAGTGTCATCATGTAGACTCGCCAGGAAAGAGATCAATTAAAGCCAATTACATGAAGTGATTGTCTTTGTCACATTTATTAGTAGCCTTTCCCAGATGTATCAGCAGAGATGCCAACACTATGGAATAATTTATTAGAACGCGAATAACGCAAATACATGTAGCTGGAACAGCGAAAATAAATGACTTCTCACTAGAGAAAGCATGAATAATAATATTATGCTCCATCATTCAATTTTGAGAATGTGTTCAAATCAATAGTTTTCTTTGTGTTGTTAACAAGACATTTGTTTCAGCTGTTTAAATATTTGGGTTATTTGCGTTCTAATTTCTAATGTTATAATTATTCCGTAGTGTTCGCATCTCTGTACCAGTGGGGAATCAGATTGAATTTTTGCAAAGTGACAGGTTTCATATTGATATGATAGTTTTATCTCTGCGTACATTATAGTTATATAGTGGAAAACATCAAATAAATAAAGGACGTATTAAAGGGGAAGTTCACCCTGGAATTTTATTGGTCTTAAAAAATGAAGAAAAATAATAAAACAATATTTAAGTTTGAAGAAAATCGACCAAAAAATAGCGAAGTTATGAATATTTAAAGTTTTGATTGTGTGACGTCACGTGCGAGCAGCTCTCCCATTGGTTGTGTATATAAATTCCATAAATTTGTCTTTTTGTCATGGTTCTTGATAAAGGAATGGGTCAATTTGATATAGTCATGTATATGAACATATGTTTGATGATATATCGCCCGCATAGCTGACATAATTAATTTCTTTTGAAAAAAATGACATTTTATGGAATTTACACTACATAACACATAGGAGATCTGCTCGCATGTGACGTCACAGAATCAAAACTTTGAATATTCATAACTTCATAATTTTTTGGTCGATTTTCTCCAAACCTTCACTCATATTTTTCTTTTATTTTTCTTCATTTTTTAAGACCAATAAAATTCCAGGGTGAACTTCCCCTTTAACTCCTATACATGTACATGTAAATGTACACCTCTACAATACTAAACTATACAAGGAAAACTATAGAAACAAAACAAGAGATAATGAACAAAGAAAAAAGAATGAAAATATAGTATTTCTATTTACAGAATCTACAAACTGTAGGCCCCTATACATGCTTGTATACTTAAAAAAAACATATAAAGACTGCCCTCTTGTGGAATCTGCAACAGAATGATACACAAATCTTCACTGGTCCATGATCTATTATGTACAGATACCCAAAAGCCCATGAAAATGTACCCCATATTGCTTTTTTTGTGTACATTATGTATGCTGTCTTGAAGCTGCTCATCAAAATTACCCAGTCTTGGAGGGCTCAAAATAATACAGGATTTTTGTTTTGTTTTCTTCTTCTCTAGTTTATTTTATTTTATTTTTTATTTTTCATTCTTTTTTATTTATTTTTTTGTTTGTACTATGTTTTGTTTTTTACCAAAATTCTAGACTAATGGAGTTTGTCTGATCAATTGATTTGAGTAAAAATTAAGAAGGAAAACACGAGCATGAATTTCCTTCTTAATACATCTGAGAAATTGCCAAAGTGTTTGTTTGTTTTTTACATATGAAAAAGATTTTTTTTAAACAAGGAAAACTTGATGCTAAATTATAGTTTATTGAATACTGGAGATAAGCCCAGAGGTTTTGAGATCTAATCCTAGATAAATCCATCTTTCCACAGACAGCTTTTTCTCACTGCAAATTTCCTGTGAAACCTAAGCCTTCAGTAGCAAGATGAGTTTCCGGTGGGGACCCTTGGGTAAAGTCTGCTCCCGTCAGAATCCCGGATACAATTGATCAAACTAAGGAATCCAATCATATCCTATTAATCTATCCTGCCCCTCCCTGTCGACTGAAGAACATGACGACAGGACGTAAGAAAATAAGACTTTTGGGCCTCAAAAACAGGAGCTGGGGATGTCTCGCCTGTCAGAGATTAGTTAATGCGTATCAGTCATCAATCAGTATGCAGTAAAAACAAAATAAGAGGGCAGCCCCTGCAAATGTCAGTTGTATTTTCATACATGAAGCCGGAGGGTAGCGGGAGGGGACTAAGATTGCGCATGAAAGATCTACTTTCCCTTTCTTTCAAGGGTATTTCTATATGGATGTATTAAACTTTCATCTAGAAATGTGTATTAGAGTGTGGTCTCATCGCTTGAGTGGGGATGCAAAGGGTGTGGGTTCAATTCCTAGCATGGCATTGTGTTCCTTGAGCAAGGCATTCTATCTATGCATTACTTCTTCCCACCCAGCATGTACTCTCTCTCCTCGCGCATGCTCCTTAGAGAGTGAGAATGTGCACACATTGTGGATCTTGGCACCGGTCAGCAAAGACACATGTTAATTTTTTTGATGGGGGGGGGGGTGGGGAACAAAAAAAAAAAAGTATGTCCACCTCTACACCAGTGGATCTTCGCTTCATGGCGCATTGAAATTCTGTCACAAAAAGAGACCATTCTGTGTTACAAAATAAGCGACCACGAGTCAAGTTTTTGAGCAATTGGAAAACTAAACTGCTTCGATTACAAGGAAAATAATTGTAATGACTAGTAATTTTAAAAAATGAACTACATACAAGTATGTAAGCTCAGAATAGAATTAACCGATTGTGACTAGTCAAAGTAATTCAATCAGAGTATCACGTTGATAATATTTCATTTTTTGCAGAAAATTTGTAGATCTATGATATAATATCCTTCAAATTATCATAAGAGGTCAACAGCTCAAGACCTTTACCCTGTGAATTGACCCCAATATGTACAGACGCTCTTAGGCTAACTTTAGGGCCTCCTGAAGGGTTTTGCAAGTTGTCAAAATGATTTAAAGCCTAACCATATGATTGATATTCCAATGACTAAAAATATTTGTTTTTGGTATGGATGCAGAGCCTGTGTTGGGCCCATGTTTTTGTTCTTGTTGTTTGTTGTTTGTTGTTTGTTTTTTATTTATTTTTTATAATTCTTAGTTTTACTTTGAAAATGAATTGCCGTACCTGGGTAATTTTCATAATGTTCATGTAAGAAAATACTACAAATGTAAAGGGAAAGAGGATGCATATTTTGATTCATATCAATACATTAATAAGTATTTTAATACACAAGTAATATTTTATGTAGGGCCTACTTGTTAAACAATATTGAACAAACTATGTTCTGATATAAATGAAATAGATGCCTTTCCAGCATATCAAATATCCAGGTAATTAGAAATATAATCCTCCTTACAATTTTCAGATTCTTACAGGACTACCTGCAAAACTTTATAAGGAGTGAAAATATCATCAAGCTCTAAAAATGATGACCCTAGAGTTGAGTTTCAAGCCAGCTGTACACTATGGATAATATATTCAGGGTTGATGGGTCATGGAACTTGGAAGAGATGTTCAAAGACATTATTGTCATAGTTTTAATTAATTCCTGGAGAATGTGTTTTGGGCAAAAGTTAACTTTTTTCATGTTCCAGAATATGAGTACAGGGGGTAGGTCTATAATTTTGTAAGTTAGTCTAGTATTGATGGATATGAAATCCTCACATAACCAAAATACCTTTCCTTCCACAAATCAAACTTTTTCTTAGATGAATTTCGAAAGTGAAAGGCAGGCTGTCTTTCCCTTCCTTACATTATTCTCTCCCCTCCCCCTCCCCAACCCTCTCCAGTTCTTTGTGAGAAGGAATTTAAGATCATTGGGGTCATGTATGAATTTGGTGGAGAAGAAAGTTGTCTTGTCGTCGCCGATGAAAGATGACTTTCAGGGAGTGTGTTTACAGAGCTGAAAAGAAGTTCAAGGGTTATGTTGTGACATGAATTCATGGAAAGAAAGTCCATTATTCTTCCCTGTTTTTGATGCAGCAAAGGAATTTTCAAAAGAGATTGCCATGTCTTCACATAATATTCATATGGTTGGTAATGTCTACACGGTCTTTCTCTCAATACATTTACAATCTTTATTTATTATGATTATTGTTTATTTATTTTCTTGCTTTAACTTTTCCCAGGATAAAGTCAGAATGATGATTATCATTATTTACTTATTTCTTTTCTTGTATTACCTTATTAGCTTTCTTGACTTTCTTCATTGAAGCCCTCAGCCTCCTCCACTCCGGCTGTGACATCCCGATCTGATTAACATCATCCTGCTGGACGTAGGTGAGATGGTCAAGAGCGGTCACTCCTAGCTTGTTCACAAACTCCTGATGGTAATGCTGGAGGTCCAGATCATCTAGGAAATCGAAGAGGGGGCTCTCGTACGGCATGGTGGTCGATGAGGATGATGGAGAGGAGAAGGTGAAGTCACATCATATTCTGAATAGGAGAGGAAAAGTGAAAAAAAAATTAAGGTTGTTATAGTAATTACTTGGACACATATGAAAATGTAAAGAGTAGTCCTTCTGGCAAATGAGCTGATAGAACATCATCTCAAGTCCCCCCCCCCCACCCAAAAAAAAAAAAGAAAAGAAAAGACAACTCTGGAAGAGTCAAGGGCTGACTGAGTGAGTGTGAATGTAAATAAATGATTGCAGGTATGCCTACATTTGTTGATAATTAATATTTATGTCATTACTAATTACATTTCGATATAATACAGAAATGAGCATAAGTAAGGCACAAAGATTTGTCAACAAGAAAAAAAAAGTTGAAAACTTTGCATTTAAATCAGTGCAGCAAGTACATGTACATGTACATCTAGGTCCCAACCATCACATCAATTCATCAATTACTATCCATTATAAACAAATATAAAAATGTACACTTTAAGAATTGGATGCATCTAGTATTCTAAAGTTCAACTGCCATATCCAGTATATAAACTGAATTCTGAAGGTCTGCCCAATATGATGATTTTCAAGATCACAAAACTGAGCCAAAAGATGACCTTTATCCAGATCAATGATTATTAAAATAAATCTGTGACCCCCTCCAAAATCATATGTGATTTGGCATCAATATTTTTCAAGTGACACCATTTTGTAACCCCCTCCAAACCATACATGATTTGGCATCCTTACTTCTCAAGTGACACCATTTTGGGCTTTTGAACTTGAAACTACTCCATGCTCCCTCCCGTCAAACCTGAATAAATCTTGAAAACAAAAATTTCTTTGAGATTATTCAAGCAATTGGACGAAATTGAATCCTTGTTGGGGAGTTGGGGAGGGGTCTTCTTCTTCTTTTTATCTGATCTGACACAGGAAAAATTTGAATTATAGTTTGTCACACCAATATAAGTTATAACACACTTCTCGCTCTCAAAATAAGATGATACACTCCAATAGAAACTATCAATCTTGAAAAATCTCCCATTTCCATCTGTACAGCTTTTTTTTTTCTATTTTTTTTAAAAATTAAATTCAAGTTCAAGCAAATTTCTTTGGCTGTACCCCATTCAACTGGACATGCTTTCAAAACCCCATTCCATCAATTTAGCCTCTTTATTGTTGATCTAAATTGGATTAGTAACAATAACTGACATTGAATTAGAATGATCCGCAGACCCAATAAGATGATTCATTGTCCGTAAAAAGACCACCTGCGCCCCTCAAGGCAATGTGAATTCTTCCATTTATAATCAACTGCATTATCTATTGCAATACATGTGATTAGAATATTTGGTAGAGTACAAAATTAACAAAGAGATATTCATGCATAGGGCTATATACAAATGTATATTGTAAAGTTCAGTTAAGAATTTCAATCTAATTGATGTTCGTGTGATGTAGGCCCTATCATTTGTAGGAAAAAGGGACAATATCATACAATAATTCAAATCAATTTATATGGTGAAAGTGAAGATAAATTACAGTATTCTGGGTAGATAGAGAAATCATATTCCAGATGTTGCTGGTTGCTCCCTGATATCAGTCAACTTCTCTCTCGTTTCCAATACTTTCTCTCTATATTTATCATGAAATGCACAATTCTAATTTAATAAACAAAAGAGCTTGTAACATGATTCCAAGCAGCTGGTTGATTCGAAAATCAAACTGCTACCACATGTGAAGGATCTTGAAATTCTAATTCAGATATCAGCTGAAACATGAACAGAATGGAACACAAGAGGGGGTACTTCATCCAAAAACACAGGGCACCATCAAGTGTGCAGTTGATTCTCGTTGTGCTAAACATTCTTGCAAATGATTTGGTAGCTTGTTTAAGGTTTTCCAGTCATAGTAACAAGTAATATTTAGTTTACTGAGAGCCAGAAGCGCAATATGCACAATTATTTTAAGGATAACAAAAAATGTCAAAACTGTATGATACATGTACTCATGAACAGGCATCACTTAGAATCTTTAAAAAAATTAAGGTTAAAATTGCACACATGTACACACACATAGAGGAGGTTGACTGCAGAGATTACAAAATTAGATATACCCTGCAACATACATGTACATGAATTTGTGTTACAATTCAGCCTATATTCCACTTCCAAAATTTGATCACTTTGGAGATTTCTTATCATAAAATATTATCTTTATATACCGTCTGTAAACGAAAGGGAAACAAGACGAAATGAAAGACAAGTCAGGTTTTCATTAGTCATCAAATTGAATGTGAGAAAAGGGCTGATGTACAACATATTTTTTATATGAGCGTACAAGTACATGTAGGACTTCTTTGCTTAGAATTATGTTGTGTACATGTACGTGTAACTTGCAATGTAAATAGATTATGCAAGTAATATCAAACCAGTAATTGGTGTGGGGGTACAATGATCAGATAAACATGCATGTGTACATAGGGAAATTAGATTACAATTGTTTAATTAATGGACATTTTCTAAATCTAGCACTGTCTGTTTAAACTTTATTATTTCCTGTCATAAAAGAGGTTTAATCGTTTTCACTTTCATTCATTTAACAATTCTACAATTAATTCACAATTTTGGGCTGTTTATTCATCATCCTGAACACATAATATACCACACAAACATGATGAATCAACAATTTATTAAATCATATATCCACATAGTTACTCAATCCCTTTTACGTACACAGAACATGTAAGTAAATGGGGGGGAAAAAAAACTTTTTTTCATGAATTTTGCATTATAACCTTAACATCTCAAAGGGCATGTGTTGGGAGTGGAGACGTGGAATCCATACTGCAGTAGTGCAGTAGCCTGCATCTGAAATACATTTTGTACAGGTACTACTATACATGTAGCATGGAATGACATCAGAGTTTCATTAAAAATTCAAATAACCTGCTGCTCTAGCCAGCAGCCGCACTCCTGTTATCGAACCAAACCCTTCCTTCCCCTCAATAGAAGAAAACAACGCAACATCCTTGTATCGTGTAACCCTCGTCTCACAAGAGAGAAGCTTAAGCGTGTTGGTGATCACCGCGAGGTTTCTCTATAGTTGGTACGTGCGACGAACTCTGTGGCCGTCCCCACCCTCGCTGGACCCCGATCACCATAGCGATACCCCCTTGACGTAATCCCTTCTGAAAAGGAGCGGAACAGCATACAACAAGTACCTGTATGCTTTAGTCACACAACACCAAGCAGACAATTAAGTTAAAAACAAAACAATTATTTTCTTCCAACCATCTCTATGCAAGCTTTCTAACATTAAAGGGATTGATTGATTGAGTAAGGAAGTTTACAAAACTCTGAGCTGTGGAGCCCTAATTGCTGTGAACTTTTCAGTGCATGAAAACCCTGCAAATTTCATTTCATAAGCATCACTACATGCTTCGCAATAAGTGAAAAAGTGATTATTTTTCATCTATAGAATACAGTATTAAATTAAGCAAACCAAGGGACACTTGTATGACTATACAGGGTGTATCAATAAAAACGGGACAGTTTTGAAAAGTCTGTCAAAA
The DNA here is from genome assembly GCA_940671915.1 of Paracentrotus lividus. Taxonomy (NCBI): domain Eukaryota; kingdom Metazoa; phylum Echinodermata; class Echinoidea; order Camarodonta; family Echinidae; genus Paracentrotus; species Paracentrotus lividus. The sequence goes on along the minus strand of CALNVZ010003431.1, from coordinate 28,005,544 downwards.
TTTCGTTTCAAATTATGCTGTCTATATTTTGATGTTAATAGATGCTCTGAAGTCTTATCTTTCAAATGCCATTTAAAATGATAAGTTTCGTTCATGCTTGAGCGCACACAGAATGTTTTTGTCGGGGGCTCAAAAAAAGGCTTGCGCACAAAATGGAAGAAAATGAGAAATACGATCATCAGACTTTTTGCTAATCAGCAGACTTACTCTTAACCGTTTCATTATCTTTGCCATTATTTTCGAATTTTGCTATCAAAATTCCATTACAAAGCTATTTATTTAATTGAATTGTTTTTGTTTTTGTTTTTTTTTCCCACATGTTAAACTGTTATCTTTTGGCATTGAATATTCCTTCAAACTAAAAAAATAAATAAATAACTAAATAAATTAAATTAAAAAAAATCTTGTCAACCCAAGAAAGGGGATTTGGTTGGTTGATTGATTGGATTTATTTATTAATTGATCGATTGATTGAATGAAGGATTGATTGATTGACCATTTTGAACGATTGATCGTTTGATTAATTAATTTGTTTCTTTGAATGATTGATCGATTACTTTTTGATAGATTGTTCAAATGATTGATTAAATCGTTGGAAGAATCATAGGAAATCCACTCAAAAGACTAACATAATCACTGATCAGAGTAAAGTAACAATCAATCCGAATGGGAGTACCTGATTCAGAATAATGATTCAGAATAAATAATACCCTTTGTTAGCCATTTTTTTTTTTTTTTTTGTACCTCCGACAGAAACTTTCCGTGTTCGCTCAGGCATGAACAAAACAAATAAACAAAGCAATTAATCAATCAATCAATCAATTAAACAATCAATAAACAACCAACCAAATCCCCTTTCTTATGGATTGACAAAAAAACAAGTTTAAAGGAATATTTTTTTGTAAAATGATAACATATTAAAATGAAAACAAAAACAAAACAATTAAAGTAAATAAATAGCTTTGTAAATGAATTTCAAATCATAATTCGAAAAAAAATGGCAAGGATAAAGAAAAAAATTAGAGGAAGACTGCTGATTAGCAAGAAGTCTGATGATCGTAATTCTCAATTTTTTCCATTTGTGCGCAAGCCGTTTTTTGAGCCCCTGACAAAAATGTTCTGTGTGTACTCAAGCATGAACGAAACTCATTTTTTAAATTGCATTCGAAAGATACATAAGACCTCAGAGCATCTATTAACATAAAAATATAGACATCCTGATTTAAAACAAAACTTTTACAGACTTTACAAAACTGTCCCGTTTTTATTGATACGCACTGTAGTATAGATATATTGACTGCTTTGACAGGCATGGCCGTTTCTAGACTGCTCAAGGGAAATTCCGCATCTGCTATAACCCAAGACCGCAGGTCGCGGGTTATGGCAGATTCGGAGGTTCCCGAGAGCAGTCTAGAAACGACCGTGTCCCGAAAAGAAAGCAATCAATACAAGTATATATCGTTTATATGCCGAAAAACAAGGGAATCTAAAAATAACATACATGGTCTAATTTAGACTTAACTAACTAAATTATCGACCAAGCCGCGCTGCAAATTATGGTATCTGAAATCATCGCATCGCACAAAGTAACCTTATGCACGTAAACATGGTAAACGAATGGGGATATCCCACTATGCCAGTTGCTAAGGGGGCATCCAGGGGGCATCCAGGGGGCAACGGGTATAAATCCAAGTACTATTGACAGATGATTTGTTTTGGGGGCATGGTTGAAGACATGACCAAGCTTTTGACCAATCAGAGGACAGGATTATTCAACATTCTCAAAGTGAGGTATATAATCATCAATATCGCATAAATTAGGCAACCCATTAGCTTCAAAATCTCAGGTGATTCCTGTCTGACCTCAAGGTTTGCAATTATGATTACAGCATTTAGAGAAAAAATATTTTTAGATTCTGAGTGAACTTAAACAAAACCTTAGCGTGGGAGGCATATTTGAGGAGGAAAATGTACCACTCCACAAGTGGAAAGAGTGCACTCTACAAATGTACATACACGTAGCTTTAGGTTACAGTCCAACTTGATATTATTACTCTACCAAATTTGATTTATTCCATTACATGTAGCAGTAGGCCTGGACGCTTAAGGCACCTTGACTAACGCAAAGGTCAGACTCGTGCCCCTGTAGAATCTTGCGCAAGGCAATTAAGGTTGCTTCCGTATTTTAATTACATGATCCACTGAGCACAGTAATGTTATGTAAGTGAGATTTCCTGACTGCCATTAAGTCTGTAGTCTGCTGCATGTAGGTGACATGCAAAAAAATAAACTTTTCGAAAGTCTCATGAAAAAAAATTGCGCTAAATTTTGTTAATAAAAACATAATTTGAAGAAAAATTACCCCTCACTAACTTACAATTTTTCTAGGAATGACTGGAGATGCAAAGGTCATGATTTTAGTGATTCTCGCAGCGCCACTGATGTCGCTGGACATGCTAAGCTTTGCCTCGCCCGGGTCAGCCGGGTCATACATATATAGGCCTATGGGTACCCAGGATAATTTGTGCCCAGCTTCAAAATGGCCCAGGGCAAAATGGTTCTAAACATGAAATCAAATGGAATCTATAATTATCAAAAGCGTTTTGATCAATCAATTATTGTATATTAAGACAATTAATTTCACAGGACCAATTATTGGCACTCTAATTATGCTTGTTACTTTTAAATTATTTTGCAAGTTCCTTCTGAAGATTTCTTCTGGCTAAAGCTCACTCAACTCCTGATTGTTGTTACAAAGCATATCAATCATTTACAAGTAATAATTGGAAATATATTTAAAAGACTAATCATTGTAAAGCGTTTCAATAAATTTATAATTGGATACATAAAGGACCATTGAAGATGCTACTTACTAGAAGTTTGTATGTTACATTTTGGCCCTCTGTTACATTTATGTAACAAGGTGTCGTGTTCATCCAAGCGTTAAGACATACCACACAAAAATGGTACCAAAAGATGCGGGAGGAGTTAAGGCCTCGTCACACCGAGTCCGGTCCGGGTCACGGCACGGGCCCGGTCCGGTTCAACAATGGGCAAAAACGGTCGAAATGAATCGGCCGTGTACTATTGCAATGAGACTGGTCACAACAAACACGGGCTGTTCCGTACTAGTCGGAACGGCAACCGGTACGGTTTTTATGGGATCGCTCTTGGAGCGATTTGAGACGGTTTGCCGTACCGGTTACCGGACCGGACTCGGTGTGACGAGGCCTTTACTCTTTCGGAATATGTAAAATAAGTGAAGATGCTAGTACTAGATGTTCGTGTGTTACATTTTTACCCTCTGTTTCTCAAAACTGATTTGATGTAACATAGGAACTTCTAGTACTAGCATCTTCAATTAATTTCATGGGACCAACTGGCACTATCATTATCATACTGGTATTTTCCAGGTTCCTTTTCAAGTTTACTTCTAGCTAAAGCTCACTCAACTCCTGTGGAATACAAATGATCAAAATGCAGGCCAAAGCGTAGAGTGAAAAGGGTAAACACAGCGTACCTGCATGTCTTGCTCTCCTGTGGACATACAGATCGGATTGCTGCTTATAACAAACGGTGGGAAAGTTCTCTCTAAACACCGACAGCACGAAGGACGATCATCCTTCTATCATCCAACCTACTTGTAAGCCGACCATGTATTCTCAGGCTGTACAGTTTGACCTCACGCAACACATATTTTCTCTCTCAAGGGAAAAGGCACTTTCCAGTCATATTTCAAACAGGAATTACATGTATACAGTGTCAACTTCAATTTCTCTTCCCCCCCCCCCTCCCCCCCCCTCCAGCAATGAATGTAAATCTATATATAATGATAATTAAATCATTTATGCAGATGTTAGAAACCTGTAGCATACATATATTCTTACAAAAATGTATTGTGCCCTTTCAAAAATTGTACTTTGAAAACACAGAAAACTTGAACTTACAGTGAAGGCCCACATGTACAGGCACAACTTAAAGGGTAAAAGGGCAGGTTCAAGAAGTTATTATTAGAGATCTATATTCTTTGATTTCTTGAAATGTAGATTTCTTAGGGATATTGAGCAAACTAGAAACAAACTTGCTTAAATTTGCAAACAGAGACAGGGCCCAACACACTATGTAATGAAATATACATGTACCATCTGATTATTTTCCATTTTAAAAGTAGTTAATTTGGCAACAGAAAAACATTCTGTTTATTTATTGGAAAGTTGAGGGCCAAGTTTGTTGGATTCTGCAAATAAATATCCTGTACAGAGCTAAGTCATTTAACACATGCTTTACAAAGAAGTGTTACCTGGAATTCTAGGCATGTAATGTACAAAGAAGTGCCTCCCCAGGTATTCCATTCACATCGGCTCCAAGTTAAAACACTTCAAGATGCTCAATGGCCCAGTTCACACATGTCTGGACATATTGTTTGCCAACATACGATGTGTAAAAATATTAACTGAGTACATTTTTAAAAAGTCAACAGTGTACACGCACTGCAGCACTGATTAACAAACTCCTGAGGATCATGAAAATTGCCATTTTATTATGAAACCTTCTTTTATTAGCTCTAATACCCCTGATGGATTTAAGACGGATTTGGGACTACTTTGAGACGGTTTTGAAATTTTAACAGAGACGTCTCCGCGACGGAAAAAAGTATCAGAGACGTCTCCGCGACAGATAAATGTTTCGGAGACGTCTCCGATACTTTTTTGGTTGTTGCAGAGACTCTTTTTTCCATTTACAAATTTCAAAACCGTCTCAAAGGAGTCCCAAATCCATCTCTGTGAAGTGAGATCCCTCCATTAGTGTTCTTTCTACAAGGTTCCACTGTATAAGCCAACAATACTTCATTATAACTAAACAGTTATTCCATTTCAAATGTGAAAGTAACCTATGTAGGTTACCTTGTCCAATTATTCTCATGATGTAGCTTGAAACCTCAAACCTGATCCCTTCGTACATCTATCATCATCATCATCATCATCACCATCATCATATTTCTCAGTCATCACCTAATGAAATGGGATATTTCCTACCAGTAATATTAGTCCATCACCAGGCGCTGCTCCACTAGCTCGAGCTAAAAAATAGCGCGCTAATTGATAGATCGGAAAAAAACTCGAAAAAAAGAAACCGGTCCTGCATTAGCTCAAGCTATTTTAAAATTTCGCATTAACGATCTGACCTGACCTTGAACAAACAAGCCCGATGTGTATTGTGCAACTGGTAACTGCCGCTAGCGTATACACGCACAGGTGCACAAGTTCGTATTTATCTCGAGCTAGTGCAGGACCGCGCAAAATAGCACGCTATTTCATACCAAAACCACAAACCAGCTCGAGTTTTTTTGAAAAAACCTAGGATGACACGGGCTGGGATTTCAGCCAAATTAGCGAGCTATTTGACTGCAAAGCCAGCTCACCTTTGATCGGGCTAGTTCATCAGATCACAAATAGCGCGCTATTTAAAATAGCTCGAGCTAGTGCAGCAGCGCCTACAGACATCATCAAGGCTCTAGTATGGCTATCAGCTAGTCTATTATGCGCAGACCCGATTGTCATCCTACATTGTCCGGTACATGTAGGCCCTACCTAGAATTTAATTGATATCCTTCTATTTTCTAAAATAAGCTAAGATAATCTAAAAAAATAGTTTTGCATGCGTGAAGAATTGGGTTGGTTACTAAAATGTAGTCCCAGGTCATGTAGAAAAATCTCATAAAGAAAAAGATCATTTTTCAAATTTCTTTTGTTGAGGAATTTGAAGGAAAAAAAAAAGAGTAGATAAGAAAATATGATCTACAAAAAAAATGCTTTGATTTTTAATAATGTAATTTGATCTTCTAGACTGGACTGAATTTCCTATTATGAACAGGACATTTCTCCATTGTATATTTAGGCCTACATGACTTGTCGGGCTACATGTATCATTCTGCTCTACATTGTAAATGACATTGAAAAGATAAAAACTCAAGTGTGATTTCTCCCTTTAACACACATTCATGGACAGAGCACATAATTCATTTGAATGCAACCATCAAAATATAGCAGATGGAATTACTGGAGGCTTTTCACCAGACTTTAAAGAGGGTCTGCCCAAGGAGATCCATACACTGTACTCCTTTATGTGCCAGACTCCAGTCGCACTTATAAAATAACAGCGCTCTCAAGCAGTTTGAAGCCAGATTTGAGTAACATACTCGCACTGAGCAATTATTTTAATAGAGAGAGAGAGAGAGAGAGAGAGAGAAAGAGAAGAGAGAGAAAAAGTTAAAAATACATCAATTGAGAAATGTTCAATATTACAGTGGCTGTATTGTCATAAACTTATATTACATTGTATGTACATTTGTAACTTACGCTAGCCAAATGTTTAAAAAAAATATTAATGAAAATTAGATTAAAAGCATAAGACAATGTGTAGGCCTACATTGTATGTAAGACTAAATTTGATCAATTTCATGCTAATTCTTCTTTTTCTACCAAAACTATAATAAAGCCATCTGTAATTGGCTGACTCATGACTGGAGTAAATTGAGAGACATGATCTGGCAATGTTTTCCAGACCGCAGTTGACCAGACATAAAGAAGTTAAGGGGATTTTCTCATTTAGACGTGATACAGTTGCTCATTCTCTCAAATTAAATTTCATTTGTACCGCACAGAATGAACATGATGTAGCAGTGCTCTCTATAGATAGGGTCAATAATTTATGCAGTATGGCAAGCTCCCCCCCCCCCCCACATTCCCCTTGGTTTTATTTTATTCTGCCAACATTCACAACTTTCTAGGATAGGTCCTATTAATAGGCCTGGAGTCTTGATAATACGCATCTTTTGTTTTTACCAGAATTAGTGGCCCGTATTCACAAAGGTGACCTAATGTTAAGCCAGCTTAAATCTGTGGTTTAACCATGAGTAGCAAAATGGGAGACAATCTTGAAAAGTAAATGGGGGGGGGGGGGTTGAGGGCGTGCAAGTAGAAGAGGGAAAATAATAACTAGCTAATATGATTGATTCCTATTTAAACAAGAGTAAACAAGAGGTCTACAGTGCGTCCCAAAAAGAACTATACACTTTTTAAATAGCTACCAGATAGAAAAATATATGATTATTGGGGAAAAGGTTTATAAATATATAAAGCTCATATCCTCAACTATCATAATGATACAAAAAATTCCGAAAATAAGGCATGCTTCAGTGAGTAATGCCCACTTTCGTAAAGGACACAAAAAATACCCTGCGCAGGAATTCACTATTCATTTTGCACCTGGTTTTGGAACGCCCCGAATGAGTCAAAATTAATGATGATAAATAAACTGAAGTCTAAGCAAAAATCAATGATATGAAAACAAAACAGTGAAACAATACATTTTTGCATAGTATTGATTATTTTTCTAAATTTTGGTTTATTTTTTACTCTGTTTGCTGATTTATTCCATCATTAATTTTGACTCCTTCATGGCGTTCCATAACCAGGTGCAAAATGAATAGTGAATTCCTGCGCAGGGTAATTTTTATGTCCTTTACAAAAGTGGGCATTACTCACTGAAGCATGCGTTATTTTCGGAATTTTTGGTGTCATAATGATAGTTGAGGATATGAGCTTTATATACATATAAACATTTTACCCAAGAATCGTATTGTCTTTATTTGGTAGCCATTTCAAAAGTGTATAGTTCTTTTTGGGACGCACTGTAGTGTAACCAGTCGGCCTGTAAATGTTTCCATCTCTTAGGAGCTCAACGCTCCTTGCAGTGCACATTGTAGCGACCGGTACATAACATAATCACTAATATTGAGAAGGGCTGCAGAAGCACTCAGGCTCCGGAGAATGTGACAAGTGACAAGTAATGAATGTTTGTCATTGTCTACTACCAATAGATGGACCAGGATGCATTGAGAAGATGCTTGAGATGAGATGAGTTTAATTTATTATGCATGGAGACTCTTGAGACAAGTTCCACATTTAAATATCTTAAAAAACGATGCCTAAATTTTATGAACAAATGTACAATGTACATAGTCATACAAATACAGTCAAGATGTTATGTTATCACCAAACTGGAGAAAAGATGCAAATGTAATCTTATGGTGGTATACCACTTGCCTTGAGATGGGTTTAAGATGGGTTAAGACTATTTTGAGACGGGTTTGTGACAAGTTTGAGACTAGGCGAGGAGATGTCTCAGATACGTGTATGTGTCCCGAGTCTTGCAACGTTTGAGTCTCTGTACAATCGCTTCTAAATCGCACATGTTACATGTGATTTTTTTTTCAGTCACGGAGACATCTCAGAGATGTCTCCGAGTCTCAGAGACTTCTCCGAGAGGTGAGATACCAACTTGAGTAGTGCCCCTCCTGAACATTGTATGGACCGCAGTACCTAACATAATCGCTAGTAATATCAAGAAGGGCAGCAGAAGCACTCAGGCTCTGGAGAATGTGACATGTGACAAGTAATGAATGTTTGTCATTGTCTACTACCAATAGATGGACCAGGATGCATTGAGAAGATGCTTGTGATGAGATGAGTTTAATTTATTATGCATGGAGACTCTTGAGACAAGTTCCACATTTAAATATCTTAAAAACGATGCCTAAATTTTATGAACAAATGTACAATGTACAAATATAGTCATACAAATACAGTCAAGATGTTATGTTATCACCAAACTGGAGAAAAGATGCAAAAGTAATCTTATGGTGGTATACTACTTGCCTTGAGATGGGTTTAAGATGGGTTAAGACTATTTTGAGACGGGTTTGTGACAAGTTTGAGACTAGGCGAGGAGATGTCTCAGATACATGTATGTGTCCCGAGTCTTGCAACGTTTTAGTCTCCGTACAATCGCTTCTAAATAGCACATGTTACATGTGATTTTTTTTTCAGTCACGGAGACATCTCATAGATGTCTCCGAGTCTCAGAGACTTCTCCGAGAGGTGAGTTACCAACTTGAGTAGTGCCCCTCCTGAACATTGTATGGACCGCAGTACATCACATAATGGCTAGTAATATCAAGAAGGGCTGCAGAAGCACTCAGGCTCTGGAGAATGTGACATGTGACAAGTAATGAATGTTTGTCATTGTCTACTACCAATAGATGGACCAGGGATGCATTCAGGAGATGCTTGTGATGAGATGAGTTTAATGTATTATGCATGAAGACTCTTGAGACAAGTTCCACATTTAAAGTGAAACTATTGTTCTGGTCATGACAATTGACATTGAAATGTACAAGACACTGTCTAAAAGTGATTTGGAGAGGTTGATAACATTTCACCTATAAAGTAAGAATTATTTTGTGCTGTGAGGTTTTGGAATCACCAAAATGATAAGAAATTAACCCAATTCAGCTTTGAATCACATGGACTTACACAGAAATGCATACATGGGGCAACACACAATGTTCGGGACCCAAACATATCGCTGTTTTGGTATATTTAGGGTCATATTGTGACTATTAGGGCAATTGAAGAGAAATCTTTTATTGTGGAGCTTTTTATTATGATACTCTTCCCAAATAGCATGAAAATAACAGGATTTACAAGCTCACAATTTTCTTCATCTTTCCCACACCTTCCCACTACAAAAAGACAATGACTACGCACATACATGTACATTCAAGATGCTACGTTATCACCAAAATAGAGAAGAGATACAAAAGTAATCTTATGTTGGTAGGATATATCTCACTTGCCTTGAGATGGGTTTAAGACTACATGTAGTTTGAGACGTGTTTGAGACAGATCTGAGACAGGTTTGAGACTAATCGAGAAGACGTCTCAGATACATCTCCTACATGTAGGTTTCTGCGACGTTTCACGAGTCCCCGCTACATCTCATGAATCGTGGGAAAATCAAAGATGTTCAATTCATACATGTACCTATAAGATTTTTTTCTTCACAGAGACATCTCTGAAACTCAGAGACATCTTCGAGACGGAAGATACCACCTTGAGTATTCTCCTCTTGAAAATGTTCATCTCAGTAATCCTACAATGTAGGCATCTGAAGACAAGGGACATGGCATTTTAAAAAGGTTGTATCTCACTGTCCATGAGACAAGTTCGCAACTGAGTGTCTGGAGTCTCAGAGACGTTGCTGTGACATCTTGAGTCTCTGAGACGTTTTCTTATGTAATTAGTGATGACGCAAGATATTTTTCTTCTCCCAAGTTATTGCAACAGGCGGGGGATGATCAGTCACGGCGATGTCTCCTCCAGTGAAATGCAAATGTAGACCCTTCAATAATGAATTTTAATTCTCTACAAAAGTACTGCTCTGGTTGTAAAAAGTTGATGACCTTTTTCCAAGCAGGTGCCTGCAGACCTTTAATGTTTCCTTTCACCAATACCAAGTGTCTATTCTCAGAAGTGCAATATAGGGAGGAATTAGAGACTGGTCTATATTTACACAGAGGCACTATTATTGATTGACCTTCAGTATTATGAAGGAGCAGACGGAGCATGATCCAATGTCTGCAGGCAACCAAAACAAAATACATAAACTGGAAACATACATGAAGTATATTACATCTAGAGCTACAATATCCGCTTAAATTGAAAAATAATAGGCCCTACATGGGGCTCTATTGACAATTAAACTTGGGTTCGATTAAAAAAAAAAAATGGTGGACATGAATGAAGATTAAAAACCGAACAAAAAATTTAGTAGACATGTAGGCCTAGTCCAAGACAATAATTTTTTTAAAGAAAACCAGTGAACAACTGAATGTACATGTACTGCACTGGAAGATTATTGAATTCTTTTCGTTTACGTACAATATAATTAAAATTGCAAACTCTCAATGATTGGTATGTAGGCCTACATGTGTACTTCATGTCAAAAGTTTTGCTATATAATTTTTTAACATTTTTAAATTGTAAAATGTGGAAGTTCAGCCGTTAACATGTAGGCCTACCTTTTAACAGTAGCAGACCCAGCCATACTCACACAATTATAGTATCAGCCCATACCCAAACATAATAGAGCTGCCATAGCCCCTCGACAACTGGGCCTGCATAATCTAACGCAAATTGGAAATCTTGGATCCTCGCCTGCTATTGAATTATGGGCCTACCCAAATCCAACTGAGTGCATTCAAACCCATGCCCAAAGCCCTGCCCCATCCCCTCCCCTATTATAGCAAGTACTCATCTGACAACAAATATAGCACACACATTCCATGTAACAAAAGAGATAGGTGCCCAACAATAACATGCTAGACTACATTACTGAGCAGTACTGAAAAGAAGGATTTAATGTGATAGAAATACACCAACCCCAATCAAATTGTCTAGTGTTTGACAATAAACGGTGCACTGTGAAATGTTTCCTACCCTCACTCAGGAGCCAATCTGCACTGAAGGAAGTCACAAAGCCTTGTCAACTACAGGTACTACAGGTGGAAAAGGCTACAGATTGATGACACTACATAGGTGTAAACATGTAGGCCTACATGTAGTGAAAAACTAGATCACATATCACTACAGGGCCCTTTCCCCATTTTCATACAGAGCAGTTTGCACAAACATGGGCAAAAATGGCTGATTTTTACAAGCTGTACAAAGAGTGATGTGGGTGTGATCCAGGCATACCATATGTCATGCTGGTGATGTTGTCAAGGTCTCTGTCCAAAGATGTGCCCAATTCCAGTTAAATGTTATTCATAGCAAGGACTTATACGTCCATGTTCAAGTACAATGTAAGTCGCCCAATACATGTAGTTTGCACATTGGCCCTAAATTGTTTACCTTATAGCCCACCCCCCCCCCCCCCCCATCCCTAAATATTGCTTTGCGTTCTGGGCTCTTAAACATTCCAAAACAAGATTACTTTACATTCCATCTAAACACACATTGGACTTGGCTTTCTTTTTCTAAAACTTTTCATGCTATGAAATACTGCATATACAGTGTCCCCAAAAATTATTTGTACACTTTGAAAAAATTTAATTAAACAAATCAATGTTGGTTTCAAATTTCAATTACTATTTATATCAGATGGTAGGTAATGTCAGCATCACCTGAACCCTAAATCTCAAATGTTCCGTCAGTCCCGGAAGTTCTAGGCCGCCACTTGCAATTTTCATGGCCCAAAAATTATTTGTACACTTCAGAAGATGGGTTTTTAAAGGATTGTTTAAAAATTTTGGGGGCCCTTTTTGGCTTCCAGGGCAGTCATCAACCTCCTTGGCATTCTGGCGATTAATTTAGCACTCAATTCACCGCAAATACCATTCCAAATTCGCTGGAACGTGTCCTGGAGCTGCTGGAGGTTTGATGGTGAGTCATGAGGGCGCTGTCGCTTCAGATCACCTCTCATGTGCTAAATGGGGATTTAATCTGGGATCTGAGGTGCCTATTCTAGCATTTTAACAAGTTTCTGCTAAAATAATGCTTTAATATGCTTCGCTACATGCTTTGGGTCCCTGTCATATTGAAACACAACTTGAAGACCAATCAGCCTTTACGCAAGTGGGAGCCTCTAAGAGGCAAAAATAGTCTCATGGACATCAGTTTTCATGATGATATTGAAGGACAGACAGTAAGCAATGAAATATTGCAATTTGCGACCAAAGAAAATTGCATCCAAGGCCACAGAGGCTGAGGAATGACTGGGTGCCCTCAAGAGTGTCTGCAACAGGCTAAACGGCTATATGACTATAAGTGGAATAATTGGCAAGAAAGACTCAAAATGTTAGGGACAGTAACAAAGAAGCATCATGCTTTTGCAAAACAACATGTGAACAAGCCTGCGGAGTTCCAGCACTCTATCCTAAGACCTAATTAGTGCAAAATTTATTGAATATGATACACAGGACCATTTGTGTCTTGTAGTAAGCTTTCAATCAGTCATGCTTGGACCCAACAGTGAAGAACAGTGATGGTTGTTTCATGATTTGGAGTTGTATGGCAGCCAGTAGAGTTGGAGAGATAAATTTCGTAACATGGCATCATGAATGCTGAAGCCATGAGGATATTCTTGCCCCTCAGAATGGCTTAGATGCTTCCATCTGCTTCAAGTCTGAATGGTCGTCAATTTACGGTCCAACATAACAATGACCCCCAAGTACACAGCAAACCATATCGAAGCAATATTGCAACAGAAACATGTTCAGCTGCAAGAATGGGCACCTCACAGCCCAGATTTAATCCCCATTTAGCACATGAGAGGTGATCAGAAGCGACAGCGCCCTCTAGACTCACCATCAAACCTCCAGCAGCTCAGGACACGCTCCAGCGAACTTGGAATGGTATTGGCGGTGAAATGAGTGCCAAATTGGTCGACAGTATGCTAAGGAGGCTGATGACTGCCGTGGAAGCCAAAAAAGACCCCCCAAAATTTTAAACACTCCTTTAAAACCCATCTTCTGAAGTGTACAAATAATTTTTGGGCCGTGAAAATTGCAAATGGCGGCCTAGAACTTCCGAGACTGACGGAACATTTGAGATTTAGTGTTTAGGTGATAGTAACATTACCTACCATTTGATATAAATAGTAGTTAAAATTTGAAACCAACATCGATTTATTTAATTCCTTTTTTTCAAAGTGTACAAATAATTTTTGGGGACACTGTAACTACATGTACAAGATGTGCATGAAAAATAAATCGTTAAACAGTTTGTGAAGCATGAAGAGCTAAAAAATACTGTAGACCTACAAAATTTCTTACTTTTTTCCTTAGAACAGACCTTTTCAAAACAGGGATCAGACAGTAGGCAATGGGATTTAGCCAGGCTTCTGTTGGATTGGAGGGATAAAGTACACATTTTCATGTACTTTCACTATACTTTATTGTATACTTTACATCAAGTCCTTGGATGTAGTGTTTATCCCGCTGCTTCTGAGGATTACTATGTTTGAAGAGCAAAGGTAAATAAAGCTGAAAAAACTTTGCCAGTAGTTTTGTGGAAGAAAGGTTGCGTTGCTTACATTTCTGTACACATGACTGACTTCACAACTATCACAATAAACTGTTTCAAATCTCATCACATCACAATCTGCATATAGGCCCTACTAACAAAAAATATTGCATTTGGTGTTCATAAAACAAACCCTAAATACTCAAGTCTCAGGATTTAATGAAGGTGATTAGTAATTAAGTCAGTTTCTGCAGGAACATTTTAGAAATGACACTTTTGAGAATGATACATAATGTGCACAACAACAGAATACATAGTACATGTAGGCCTACATCATGTTATGATGTCAAGTAGTGTAATTCAAGTCAAAATGGAATGCTAATGAACCAACAAACATCAAACTCTATATCAAAACTACTACCTCCAGAAATATTTCATAAATTAGTAAATGGGAGGCTTTTGATGGTTTGGGGGTAAATCAGACACGCCCCACTTCACCCATTTCTAATTGCCATCACATTGAAATCTATTCACCTGTAAACAGTGTTCAGCCACAATGAATTATAGATTAGATCTACTGTAGGGTTTTTAGCTAAATTGGAGATTGAGGTTTAATCATGTGCAGGTCACTATGGCTCTGTAGGTCATCGACTATTAATTACACACAAATGAGCACCAGTCGCCTCCCTTGATGTATATCAGCATGACTGAAAGGCATACACGCCACTGTACTCTGAGCATGCAGTAAGGCTGTTAATGCAAAATTAAATTCAAATAAAACTGTCTGTGTATGGGGGAAAAATACTGTACACGTGAATGTTATGATGGTAACATCAATTTGTGCTTTACAGTAGGCCTGCATTTACAGTTGTCCATTGTACATTTCAGTTTAGAGAATTTTTTTAGATTGCATTGCATGTGCAAGTTTTACTTCCACATACATGTACAGAAAAATGTTAGGAGTTATTAAACTATTTTTAAGTAGTTTTTATTGTGATTTACTGTGAAATGAGATGCTTGTCTGTCTGTAACTGTCTAAAATTGTATGTAACGACAAAAATACACAAGTTACAATAAACTGATAGACATCTACTACTAGGTTTGGTTTATTTGTTGATGATATCTACAAGTAATGTTTACGTTGGCCTATATTGTACATGTACAGGAGTGCCAGATGGTCATCATCTTGATTTATATCTCATTCTTCCTTCAAAAGCAGCTCGTGAAGTGTACATGTACACGATGTAGGTTCATGGATGCATTTTGTATGCATGTATGCATGGACATGGATCATCATACGCATGTTTACAAACGTCCCTAATCCAGGGGCAGGAACATCCCACACCCCTCCCCCTCCCCCCTTCCCCCTAAGACATGCAATTAGGCCTACAGTATTTGTTTTTCTCAGTTGTTTCTTGAATAATTCGTGTTTTATAATATACATCCCCCCCCCCCCCATCCACTGCTCATGAAATCCTGAATCTACAACATGAAACATACAATTAAGTACTTGTATCACTACAGATATAGTTTCAAAAAGCAAATTTCATGTCCACAAACCATTTTGGAACAAGAAATATACAATCAAATGAAGACAGTAATCAATGAATTACCATAGTAATCTCAAACTGGAAACTCAAGGAAACATCTATCTGATTTCATTATTCACTTTTCAGTGAAAGACAGATTTACGAGGAAACATTTAAGCCTACACACAACTCAAAATAGTAGTAGAGAGCTCAAGATGTTGAATTCCTCCTACTAGTCCAAGGGGCCCATGATTCTATAAAAAGAGGGTTAAAAAAATGGAGATGTACTATGTATTTTCTGGGGCTACTACATGTATACAGTCAATTCACATGTCTACACACTTCTAAGGTGGCTCTTTTTGTCAATTATTAGGGCAAATGAAGGTGTCAACTATCAGCCCAATCATTTTTGCACATACCATTGACATACATTACCATGTCTACATGCCATTGGCATTCAAGCCGACACTAGACATTAAAGTTTTGTTGTAGACATTCCAAAGATTATACATTTTCTCTAACTCTTCTTTAATACAGGTGGTCTCTATTTTAATAGTGTTTGAACCACTGATGAAACCAACCTTTCAAGAAGGTTTCTCATGTTTTATGTTAAAAGGGAAACTAGTGTAGTGGGAAGGTGGGGGAAAGATGAAGAAAAGTATTGTAAGCTTTCCTGTTATTTTCATGCTATTTGGGAAGAGTATCATAATAAAAAGCTCCACAAAGATTGCTCTTCAATTCTAATAGTAATAATATGACCAAAAACATACCCCAAACAGGTGAAATGTTTGGGCCATACATTTTGTGTTGTCCCATAAATGCATCTCTGTGTCAGTGCATGTTAATCTTTAAGCAGAATTGGGTTAATTACTCATCATTTTGGATACAAACTGTATATATTCCAAAACCTTACAGCACACAATAATACAGAAATGAACTGTAAACTTTCCAAGGCACTTTAAGACAGTGTCTTCTACATTTTAATCTCATAGCCAGAACAACAATTTCACTTAAAGGGGAAAAATAATACGTCACTTACATTCCCTAATTTAAAAAGGCCTCGAATAAAGATGAAAACTGTAAGGGGGCTTGATGGTATAAAACTAGATTCAAGTAACACTCATTCTCAAAGATTACAAATGTATCTGTTACAATGGGAGAGGTAATTCAATCCTTCCTTGCTTTATTAAGCAGCTGCACAGAAGCTGAACAAATCATAAGGTGTTGACCAGATGGGATATGACTTGTACCATGCTAGACGGAAATAATTCATCACACGTTACTCATTGCAACAAACAGTAAAGTGGCATCTCTTTGGATTGTATTTTACACCTGACAATCAGGACTGTCTGATTTGACAATTTGAGACGTGTTATAAATGTCACTTTGTGGCTATTTAGAAAGGCACTTGCGTCTTTAATGGTCCAAATTGTTCAAATGACGATATTCCTACTTCTTCTTCTTCTTATTCTTCCTCCAGTTGGGGATCCTCCTGTAGTAGGCTTGCTCTTGTCAAATTATCACAGCTGGATTGTGGTAGCACGTATAGCATGTATTTTGAGGATAAACTGAAGGGCAATGGTCATTAGGATACTGGAGTCTTCTAGCTCTTTTGGCAAAAGAGCTAGTTTTACATGTTTTACATGTATTACATGTAGCCTTAAGGGCAGTTTTCATGGGACACACCAAAAATGCAGTATTTTGTGCAGTAACAGCTTGCCAAATGTCTGATTTTTTTAATCATATTATTTGAATAATATTTCAATACATGGTTTGCATTCATAAAGACACCTTCTTCTTCTTCTTCACTTGGCTTCCTCCAGTTTGGAGAACTGCAGCATTCGCAGGAGTATATAATTACAGGTAGTGACGAGGGTAGTACATATGACAGCAGGACTACATATACGTGACGACATTAGTACGTTTTACATGTAAGTCAAGTAGATAACTGAGGGAAGAGTTATGGAAGATTGAGAGGTCGGGAAAGTCAGATGGGGCAGTGCATGCATGGGAACAGGTACCAAGAAGGGAGAGCTTTGTGAAGCAGTCAGCCTGGGAGTTTGATGTCGAGTAGTGATCTTTCCACTGTCGAGGCCACTGAGAGAGGAAACCGTCTCTGACTGCCATATAGAGAGGGCACTCACCTACCAGGTGCACGACTGTTTCAGTTTGAAATCCACAGGGGCACGATGGGTTGCTGATTCCGTTACTTATGATGTTCTTACGGTGGTTGGTTAGATAGACTCCACTGAGCAGCTGAGCCTTGATGGGTACCGCCTGTCTAAGCCTCGGAGGGTGTATGATCGAGGGAAGTGATTTGTGAGCGTTGTCAAGGTCGGTTGCCAGAAGCTGGAGTGAAGACTTTACAGTGGTGGCTTCCAAGGTGAGGTCAGCTCTGTGCTCCTCCACAGCAGTTTTCACCATGCTCTTCCAGGCGTGATGTGACAAAATAATAGCATAGGTCTACGCCAATTTTATTTATTTTCTTTCTTTCTGTTACTGATCTCTGGAAACAGCAGAGAGATAAGAAGAAGAAGTGAAAACAGCCAGAAGAAAACCATCACTATCTTCAGCTCATTTCCATCTGCAATTGCCCTGCCATTTCTCAATGCAATCTTACTGGTCAGCACGATATGTTGTGACAATTTTTTAAGATAATCACCTAGATAACTCATGCATAGCCAAAAAAATGATTTTTTTTTTTTTTTTTTTTTTTTTTTAACTTTACCATCACAACATTCGTTAAGTCAAGAATAGGTCTATAAATAACAAAAAAAGCTCATCCAGATTTTTGCCACGTTAGAATCCTTCGCAAATTGATCCAATGGCGACGCCCATGAAATTGAAAAGGCATGAAAAATGCGCTCATGAACAAAATCTTCAGCTGGCTTTGCTTTGATTAGTCTCATGCCTTTTTGTTAGATCTAATGTTAACAGTTAGCCTATTTCATTTTGAATTTGAATTGAACAAAGAAAAAAAAATTGAACTTTGTTCATTCATTTTTCTCGTTGTGGACTGTTAGTGTTGTTCCAGTAACTTCACTGTCAACAGCAATAACATGACAAGGTCAAGGAGATTGGACCGCACCCCCCCCCCCCCTCCCCGGGCCCCTACCTGTCCTTCCATTTAATGATTAATCATGATTACAATGTAGATTAATAATTATGATCTTTTCCTGACTGAACATCATGAACACCCATCCCACCCACTCATGATACGATGTCAATACTTTAGTATTGACCTCGTGGACCAAACTGCCATATTTTGGGGGAAATTTTGCAACCTTGTCAATGTTGTTTTATCTTAGGTTTTTCTCCTTTTTGCAATAACTTTCAGCTCCAAAAATAAGTAGCAGCATATTGTCTATTGTGATATGATGGTTATTGACATCAATAGTTCATAAAGGAGACACTGGAAGGTTGGATTGTAGAACTGAATTGAGAACCTCTCGTTC
>CALNVZ010003431.1:27946286-27983495 GCA_940671915.1 Paracentrotus lividus | reverse complement strand
TCCATTTATTGGGTGTATCAAAAAGCCCCATCACGAAGTTGTACATTAATGATCTTGTGGCAATAAACATAACAACATTATATTTCACCCCTCTTCTCAAAAAATTTTCTTTCTTTTTAAGTTGAATGTATTTGTTAGTTTAAATTTCTTGTCATTTGAATATTGTAATTTCCCAACATGCAAAGCTCAGTGGGTTGTCTTGTGTTTGTTCCGTTTGCGTGTTCTGACTGTGGTGTCATGTGTAGCATTTGCTCCTTCATTGTTATATGTGTTGGTGGTGGTGTCGTGTGCTGTCCCTCTCTAGGGTTGGTTTGATATGTCGTCTGGTACGTCGTAAGATGTTGCCTGATGACATCTCCACATCGTATGACCTCGCTCCGATCGTTTGTTGTTGTGATCGTTCCCCGCTCCCATTTGCTAGTCTCCTGATTCTGGACTCTCACTTCTTGTCCCTTGTGTAGTGGGGAAGGATGGGGGATGCTTCTCGTCGAAGTACCCTTTCTGGTCATTCTGTCTGATTTGTAGTCTCTGGTAGATGTCGTCTTTCCGTGGTGACTGTTCGGATCCTGGTAGGTAAGTTGGTCTGGATCTTTCTTCCCAGTAGCAATTCCGCCGGAGATGGTAGATAGTTGTCCAGTGGAGTGCTCTCAGACATTGTAATGCCTTGGTGGTGCTTATAGTTGTCTTTCTTGGCTTTCATCATAGTGTTCTTTACAGTTTACTTGTCTTTTCCTATGAATCCATTGGACTGTGGGTATCTCCCAGTCTGTCGGCTTCGTCACTTTCTCTATGACTCCAAGAGATTTCATTTCATCAAGCTCCTTCTTTATATCTTCCTTGATTCCAATGGCAGAAATATAATGTCATTATAAAACACACTCAATAGGTTTTGGATAAATTTCAAATCAAAATCATGAAAAAAAAAATTAAAACATCACCTATTTTTTTGCCCTTTCCCGCCCAAAAACGTGCGGGGAAATTTTCAGAAAGTGGACTTTAAAAAATAATATTTCATCCAAGAAGAAAGAAAGAAAACTCAAAATATTAGGGATAATGAAAGGAACATCCAACCACTCAGTTATTGAAGAAAGATAAGTGAAAATGTTATTTTTAAAAGTGAAAAATTAAGTTTGTTTTCTGAAAGTTTTCTTACTGAGTCTTGTCATTTAATAGTCCCAGATGGTTCAGTTGCTTGTGTGATCCCACCAAAACTTTCTGCTCGCTCTCACCGTGCTAGTAAGGGTTAGGCTAACTATACACAGCCCCGTTGCCGAAGGCGACGGGGCTGTACTTCCACCACCCCTATTTACAGCGTAACTTTCAGTGATTGATGAGCGCAAAAGTGAATTATACTGGTCAATTTAATCAATCTAATGTAAAATGTATGTTGTAAGGTTTCTATGATGTTTCACGCGTAACAACGACTAAAAATTGAAAGTATATAAGAGCTTCTTTGAACTTACCAAATGAATTTTCCGTTGGCCTTGTCTCTTCTCATAGTGTTGTAGGTGCCATCGCTGCCATTTTTCTATGACGTCTATTTACTGTGCGAAGACGTATGGCGAAGACAACGCACGCACGGAGAATAACGTTGATGGACTCAATTTCCTGTATTTTTCTACATTTTAGTTGATTACTTCATGTGAACATTCGCAGATGTCACTAATTCGAGGAAAAACTTCAAAGAATTGATCAATTGTGAGGTATGAATTCAAATAAGGTATTTTTACCACGAAATTGTGTGGTCATGTATAGTCTAGCATATTTTCAAAACTTCGCCAATATGTCAATCTGGTTCGTCAGTTCCCGTCGCTTCGCGCACGGGGGCTGGTCGGTTTAGGGTTAGCAAGCCAGCCCCATTATAATTCATGTACACTACATATTATTATTGGCAATGATCAGCGCAAACGGAACAATCAAACCCCCGAGACCGCTCCAGTAGCGGCATTCTTGTACCAACTACCGGTACACAAAAGGTGTGTTCGGTGGCAGCGAAAGTCAGCATCTCAGCCTCAGAGACTCAGGCTCAGCCGCGGAGTGAAGTAAAAATAAAGATGTTCTTACCTCAAAACTGGAAGAGAATAATGTCTTTTAGTAAAACTGGAAACAAGTACTTGTCCAATTATTCCTTAGTATGAAGATATCTGTTGAATGTGTCTCCCTTGGCATCAAATGCTTGCAAAAATGTGATAGTTTATCTCCTCAAGATTATAATCTCCTCATAGTATCTCGCAACTTTTTTCCTTGGCAGTAACATGACACCAAAGTTGGCGCCCTACTTCTCTGCTATCAATACATTTTTTTTTCTCTCTCTCTCATTTCTCTTACTATAATATTTCTCTTCCAAGAATTTGAGGATGCTGGCTTACTTTCTCTCTAACTTTTTAAACATATTTCGCCTATTACTGCAGTTGGGATCCATGATTCATGGGAGGGGCCAAACTTGGAATTTCAGATTTTCCAACAATTATTATTATTTTCTTTTTAGTCCAGGGGGAGGGGGTTGGATCCGCGCCGTATGCTCTGTCCCTAATATTCACTTACGTAATTAATATAGGCCCACGCCAACAACAAGTAGGCCTAATTTTAATATTATATCATGTTATGGAACGATAATGACTGTAGAAATTTTATCATTTTTATAATCGACTTAAACATTTTGTTTTGTAATAGGGTGAGGACTCCTAATTTTTTTTTTTTTTTAATCCGGCACGCCCCACGTCACTTGAGGATTCTGAAATTGCACCAAAATTATTATTCTGGGTTAACATTTCGTTAGGATACCAATTTAATCATTGAAGTAGGAGAGGTGGAGCGAGGGGGACGGGGACTTTCGTAAAAATTACAATAATAATTTATCTATTAAAAGTTAATCATTGAATAGGAGAGTGGGGTGGGCTTTGTAAATACAAAATATAGTATTTATCTATGAAGTTAATCATTGAAGTAGAGTCGGGGGCCAGGGGCTTTGTTAAATACAGTTGATATAGTTATTTATCTATAAAAGTTCATCATTGAAGTCGGCGGGGGGGGGGCTTCTGTCAATTCAGATAATATGAGTATTTATTCTATGAAAGTTGAGTAGGGACAGGTGGGGGGCTTTGTAATACAATAATATAGCCCCGAACCACCCCCCCCCTCCTTCTCTTCCTCTCGATGTCAACCTTTCAACATAATTTTTTAATGCTAGAACAGGCCCCATGGCATTGCACTCAGAGCGTTGCGTTAAGTTGGCAATTTCGAATCGGGTTTAATACAGGTCGCTTTTCAGTGTGTTCCTTAAAAAAAAAAAAGGTAACCGGAAGTTCAAAGGACATTTCATTTAAAAAAAGATGAATTCGGGGGGGGGCTTTGGTAAAAATTCAATAATATAGTATTTATCTATGAAAGTTGAGTAGGACAGGTGGGGGGCTTTGTAAATACGAATTAATATAGCCCCGAACCACCCCCCCCCTTCCTTCTCTTCTCTCCGATGTCAACCTTTCAACATTAATTTTTAATGTAGAACACGGCCCCATGGCAGTCACTCAGAGCGTTGCGCTTAAGTTGGCAATTTCGAATCGGTTTAATACAGGTCGCTTTTCAGTTGTGTTCCTTAAAAAAAAAAGGTAACGAAGTTCAAAGGACATTCATTTAAAAAAACGTGTTTAATTCTTATGATTTGTTTATTAAATACTAAGCAACTCATCAGCTTTAATTTGAGGCATTGCATTACGTCCAAAATGTCATGGTCACAGAGTTATAGAGTCATTTGAAGGTGATAGGTACAAAACCCACTTTTTCCATTTTTTTTGGTTGTACACACAAAAAATGAAAACTAGTTTCCTATGAGTGAAAACCCGTTTGCTACTCTTGGAGGCGAGTGCTTTTATTCGCTATATCACGCTATTTTACTCTTCAGAATCTGTCTGTTTCTGTTAAAAAGTACACACCCGCTCTTCCAGAACATGTAAATTTAATAGGGCTTACTCAAGAAAAAAAAAATTATTGAGTATATATACACAATAAATTTTTTTCTTGAGTATCCCTTAGTAACTTACATGTTCAATTACGTAAAACAATTGTGCAAGTGAGTTTCTCTTCAACTTGGTACGGCTTGGTGGATGATCGGCGTGAAAACACTAACAATCGAGTAAAGTGTAGAATTGCTGAGAAATTCTATATGCCTGTAATTCACGAGATGAGTAAACTACGACACGTCTTCGTATACGTCTCAAGTCTCCAGTGAAAGTCTTAAAGAGTAATTTTACTGGCTATGCGGTACTTTTACATGTTGACTGCACTACTGGCCGCGGGATCCATCCACGTGCTGCTCTACGCGTACGTAGTATAGGGGAGAGTGGGGTTAGTTGGAACACGGGGTTAGTTGAAACATTGTAATTTTCTTTCACGGCTATAAATATATTTATGCAAATGTACCCTCAGGTTGTTGCTATTAGCAACTGCCATCCACCACATTTTAGACAGCACATGTGCTTCAAGCCTCGTGAAGTTAAAAAGCAATGTTTGTTTTTTCACCTTCTGAGTAAATTTTGTCACTTTTACAAATGTTTTATTATCTCAAAGAAGATCACAAATTAAGTTGGCCTGTTTTTGAGTATAACAAACAGTTATACCAAGCTACAAATTTAAACAAGGTTAAATATATGGCATGTTGTTGTCCCTCTTTTGTGCTGTAAGCTTACAAATGTCAATTGGGCCTCTGGGGTTAGTTGGAACATTTTGAACGGGGTTAGTTGGAACATGTACTAAGTAAATAGGTTTCAGCTGAACAAAAGAATAAAAATCATATAATTCAGTGACGTGTTCCGAAATATTCTTATACATGTATATTAGTGCAAATTGGACAATTTTTATGCAGAATACTACTTCACAGGACTTAAGAATATCTGTATGTGAGTGGATGCTATCAAGTGTAATAAAATATGAACTAAAAAAAAAATTGAACACCAATCTTTAATATTTTAATTGGAATCAATAAAGCAAGTTAGCTGAACCCATGTAATAATGTTGTAGATAGTTTAAATATAATTTTTAAGATACCATGAACAATGTTTCAACTTACCCCATACCATGTTCCAACTAACCCCGTGTATGGGGTTAGTTGGAACACTTGACATGGTCTTGTTGAAGATGGATTTTTTCCGGAACCATCACTAAGTTTAAGAATTTCATGGGGTGCATTTGTAGCATACAGATATACACTCAAGCTGATCATTTATTGTTTCTTGAAATAAATCCGCTTTTGTTTTACGGCCATTTTTGTGAAAAATGTTCCATATAACCCCGCTCTCCCCTACCGTACGTATATGTATGCGGAGAGCTATATAGAGCGGAGAACCTGCATGGTTAATAATTGTCTTTGGGTGAGTCCTATTCCTTTTTGTTTGTTTGTTTGCCTGTTTTTATAATGATATTTGGAATGTTCCGATGATATACATCGTCTGATAACACTAACAGCTAGATTACCATGCATGGATTTCCCATTACTTTGTCAGTCATGTACACAGATTGAGTTTGATGCATTGATGTGAGTAATGCAATGTATTGGTTTGTGTGAATTGATGCTCTGAAGTGAGTAATGCAGTGTATTGGTTTGAGTGAATTGATGCACTGATGTGTATATCATCGGAACATTCCAAATATCATTATAAAAACAGGGAAACAAACAAACAAAAAGGAATAGGACTCACCTAGTGAGTAACGCTTTACATACTCAGAGAGTCAGTAAGTAAAGTTTGCACAAGTTGATGAATTTGTGCAATCTTTACTTACTGACTCTCTGAGTATGTAAAGCGTTACTCACTAGATTAGTTTGTGCAATGTACTCAAAACAATTAGTTATGTTACTCAATAAAATGAGTTAATTAAATAAACTCATTTTGGTGTGTCACTATATTGTCAAATAAAAAATACTCGATTAGGTGCGTTTTCAAAGTAGCTTTATTGAGTGAAAGCACTCATGGATGTGTGTCACTATATAGTAAAAAATACTTGGATATTTGAGTTTGATCACTGATATATGCAAGTTCTCATTTTTTGTGTGTAGGGTATGAAACTAATTTTTCATAAGTTTTTGGTTTCATCGTTTTGGCGGGGTTTTTTCACCCAAAGTTTCAATGAAATGCAATTTCATTTGTCAAAGGACCTATCTCACTGGCAATGAGATGGGTTCTTGATTATGAGTTTCTGGAGTCTCGGAGAGGTCGCCACGACGTCTTCTGAGTCTGCAGGAAGTCGCGAGAAGAATCTAACCAATGTTAAACATGTTCAATCTTTTACTAGATTTCTTCAAGTCGCGAGCAAGTCTCTGTGAAGTCTTTACGGGGTTGCCGTGACGTCCCTTAAGTATCCACGACGTCGGAGAGACGTTGCCGGAACTTGCTAACGATTAAAAGAAATCGAACGGGTTAACAATTTTTTACTTGCTCGCGTCTTAAAGAAGTCTACTAAAAGATTGGACATGTTTGACTTTTGTTCAAATTTTCCCATGACGCCCTGAAGTCTTAGGAGACGTCACCACGATATCTCCACGACTCAAGAAACTCATAATTGCGAACCCATCTCATTGCCATTGAGATAGGTCCTTTGGCAAATAAGATTGCATTTCATTGAAACTTTTTGTGAAACCCCCCCCCCCCAAAAAAAAAAAAACAAAACAAAACAAAACAAAACAAAACAAAACAAAAAACGATGAAACCAAAAACTTATAAAAAGTTGGTTTCGTACCCTATACGTACAAACGAAAAACTTGGAAAAAGTGGGTTTTGTACCTATGCACCGCTCTGTGACCCTAGACAGTTTGGACGTATGCAATGTCTCAAATTAAAGCTGATGAGTTACTTAGTAGAATTTAGTAAACAAAATACAAGAATAAACCATATACTTTTGAAATGACTGACCTTTGAACTTCGGTTACCTTTTTTTAGGAACACACTTTAGAGTTATGCAATGTTTTCAAAGGATTCTTAGAGTTTATATTGGAAACGATTCGAAACCTATCTCAACTCTCTGCAACTTAAGTTTTTTTCTTTTCTTTTCTTTCTTTCTTTTTCCTTCTCTCTTTTTTTTTTTTTTTTCTATATTTTTTTCTTTTTGGGGGGGGGGCGGGGGTGGGTGAGACGGGCTTTGACCTTAAATCCGCGCATGGGTAATTATCATACTAAAAGCTGATTACTTCAGGGGCCGCGGAGCCGGGGGGGGGGCTGCAGCCCCCCCCCCCACTTTTTTCAGCCAACGTGTACAAAAATGCAAAAATGACCATACATTTGTGATTTTAGCCTGTTCAGCCCCCCCCCCACTTTCGGCTCAGCCCCTCCACTTTCAAAAACACTCCGGGCCCCTGTACTTTAACATTTAAGAATATTTTCTTTTTCATCCTCTCATAATTAATATCTCGATCTGCAACAAAAATATGGACTAAAAAATTATAACAGTGTTCCCTAGCTGTCCTGCGCCCCCGCCTGGATCCGCCACTGGTAAATATGATGTAATATAATTTGTAAATGTAATATAAGGAAGCAACACACAACAAATTTTCATCCAGTTGCCTAACAGGCCTATGATTAGAAACAGCATCGAAATAGAAGAAGTAAAAAAGGTAAATATAAAACAAGACTAAAAAGTGAGTAACATTTTGGAATGTTGTCAAGTCCCTCTACGATGAACTATTGCTCAAATCAAACCGCGCCCACCTCGAAGTCTATTTCCAGACGCAAATTTTTTAATGGATTTTTACACATTTTCGTTATTCCATATAAATTATCAAGAATATAACACATGCAGTATTAATAATTTTAAATATCTATCTGTGAATTATTTAAAGTGATTGAGGTGTATTTGTGCATCTTTTTGAATTTGTATTGATCGATAATGAATTAATAACTATACCACGGCTTGATTCAAAGTCAAACACTAGCTTCGTATGTTAATGTTATGAATAAAAATATTGAATATCATCACGATTACTCATCGAGTTCATTCACAATTCACATGTTCAAAGGATAATGTTTCTATTGTTTGGGGCTAGCATGATAAAATAAGGAGGCCGGAATCTGCAAGAAAATTTTGTAAGTATATCTAGATTGATCCATGTTACAGTTATTTAACCCAAATTTTTTGTTCGTTTTTTTTTTCTAACGTCAACCTGTCGAGTGTCGTCAACGACAAACAACGACTGTCTAACTTAACGTTAAGTCGTTACATTCACATGATTTTTTATTTTTAAATTTCTTATCTGAATATCATAACGAATGTCATGAAGTCAAGTGTGCATGCTGTCATGATTTGCTGTGTTACACTTAAGTTGTTTGAATGATAAATGATGAATAGATCTAGGAATTTATATCTAGAAAATAAATGTTAATGACGTTTCGTAAAAAAGAATTGTGACGTGATCGAAGTGCCTAACGTTAAGTCTGTGCAATGTTAAACTAAGTTTGACCTCAATTGAATGAATTCCAATTCAAAGTAGATCTAGACTCTCTAACGTTAGGTAAAGTGTTATTCTAACACTAACAGTAACAATTTGGAATTCCATTCTTCATATTCTAATGATCAATGATCATATTCTAATGATCAATGAAACAAAAAAAATTCAAGAAATTAGTCTAACGTTAGGCCTAACGTTAGATCTAACTTACAAGATGCAATATGTGTTTTAATGATTTTTAACGTTAAAAAGTTAGACAGGTTTGTCTTGTCAATATAGCATTAACACACGCCCGAGCTTGTGTTAGCGGTGAATGCAGTGCACCGCGAGATAGCTTTGGATAGGGGTCGCGCTGCAACGAGCCGCAGGCGAGTGTGCAGCGAGCTCCATCCGAAGCATCGAGCGATCACTGCATTTACGTTTAATCGCACAATACAGGGAAGTGTGTTAACACTTTTATAAAATTGCAACATTTTGCTAGATCTAACTTAATAGATCTTGAGTTACTTACCAAAAAAATTCCTAGGGATTATCCCTTGGAATTTTTGGTAAATAGCTCAAGATCTACATCACGATAGTCATCCAAGAAAGTAAAAAAAGATCCGGATGTATGTGTTATCACTTTTTTTGCGTTGAAAAATACACACTGGTGATTTGCATAAAAAATACAGCATCACACGTGACGCGTTTTGACCAACCACGATGCGTAAAATCACAGCCATTTTATAATGTCATTTTGTGTAGCATTAATTAGCAAAATTGGAAAGTGCCCCTGTCTGCGCACTAACTCATTTTGCACGCAGATCAAGTGCAGTTAAACTTTTTGACAATTGTTAAAATTTTCAGGGTAGCAAATAAACCTTGCTGAAAATAATAGTTAATTAATTATTTTCACATTTAAGAAAAAAAAATCAAAATGGACTGTTGAGGTAAAGATTGGAAATTGATGTTAGTTTGGTGTTTTGTTCTATAAAATCGCGCGTGGCTGCGCAGAAATAGGCACTCTAACCATATTAGATCTAGACTAACTGTAATTGTGTTACTACTAAAGATGTTAATCTAACATTATCACTAACAGTTAGATCGGGTGCCAGACAACCCGCCCACCGGACAACCCGCCCACTTTGATATTTTTTATTTCTAATTACTCCATTTCAGTTTCATCCACAAAGTTTTGATAATTAATGGATCACTTAATTATCATCAGTAATTCTGATATTTTCATTACTTGAAATCGGGGTGAAAATAACGAGTATTTGGGGTCTATTTACATGTACAATGAAATATTTTGCCTTGTGATGCTCTTGGCTTGCAAACCCGATCCGAAGGAGAACATTCGACCCGTAAAGTTAGGCTGAATTTGCTACCAATTAGGAATAATTGTTTGATATAAAATGTGCTGTTATATATCTGAATATATTATTGAAAACAATATCCTCCTATTTCCAGTTTTATCCACTGAAAAAATATTTTCAGTACATGAAATATTGGTAATTTCACGGCAATCGCCGTGACTTATGCTAGCCTCCGTGAACCGATTGCCGAGTCGCTCACTCACTCACTCAGTGAGTCACAGACACACGTACATGCACAGTCACAGTGATTGTCGGGGAAAACCAATATTTCATGTAGGCCTATCATTTTGTCAGTGGATAAAACTGGAAATGGGAGGATATTGTTTTTGTTAATATATTCAGAGACATACATGTATATCGAAGCACATTTTATATCAAACATTATTCCAAATTTGGAGCAAATTCAGCCTACCTTTTACGGATCGAGTGTTCTCCTTCGGGTTCCCAAGCCAATCACAAAGCAAAATATTTCATTGTAAATAAACCCCAAATACTCGTTATTTTCACCCCGATTTCAACTGATGAAATATTAGAATTACTAATGATAGTTAGGTGATCCATTAATTATCAAAACTTTGTGGATGAAACTGAAATGGAGTAGTTAGAAATAAAAAATATATAGTGGGCGGGTTGTCCGATCCCACACCCGACCCTGGACAACTTGCCCTGTGCGGGTTGCCCAGGGTCGGGTTGTCTGGTGGGCGGGTTGTCCCGGAACCTTTAGATCTACATGTAGTTAGGTTCTAAAACTTCTTTCCGAATTAGTAGATAGCACCATACGCTTTGTTGAAGCCCGGGGTCGAAGCACCGTTCCGCAGCAAAAAAAAAAGAAGTGCGAAACTTATTATTTATCGGACGAACTCACCGCTGATAATATTTTGAAATAAATTCTTCATCAAATAAAGACGGAACGGGTACCAAATTGCGGAATTAATTATTTAGTTCTGGAATAAAGTTTTCTAATAACTAATAAAAGTTAAATTTTTGATTAAAATTTTGTTAAACTTTTTAGGGTAACACATAAAATCATTGTTAATAATTTTCACAGTTTTTTTTTTATCAAAATGGACTGTTGAGGTTAAAATTGGAAATTGATGTTAGTTTGGAACACTTTCTGAAAGTGTTCCAAAAAAAATTCTTTTGATATTAGTCTAGGGCCTAATCTTTTTCATTCTTCTTTTCAACTCAAAATATCTTAATCAAAACCATACCAAAATATTTCAGTAGACTAATAAAGGACCAACGGAAAGTTTTTAAAAATGACCTTTTACACATTCAATGCGGGAAAATCTTTGAGCCTTCTTAGTCTTACATCTACTAAATAGATTTCTAAGTTATCGCGACATACTGAACATTAAACCTGTATATCAGGCTGTGCTAACAAGTAGCTGCATGTTGGCCCCTTGTTTTCTGAAGAAACTTCTCAAAAATAACTAGTGAAACCAGGTATAAACCTGGTTCGACCTGTATGCAACGCTTATAGGGGGTTCACTAGATTTGCATCTCGATTCATCTCATGTAGATACTATCTTGCTACAGAACAGAGCAAAAAGAAAGAAAAAATACAGTAAATTTGTAGACAAATAAAAGAAGGGTAAGAAAGAAAGCAAATTTTGATTCAAAGATTTTCTGCTAGTGTATGCTTTATTCAATTTTTCTTTATTTCCTCAGATCATTACATCTTTCCTTCTCCTTTCTAGGATTGAACATCTATGGATATTAAATGACTTGACGCACACAAAAAAAGGTGATTTTCACGAAAACACCTGAGTGACGATATATTGTTGCCAGTATGTTGATCAGGTCTGATCTTTAATATTCTGTACTTGGATATCGTTCTATTCTTATCTTTTACTATTTTTGTTCTTTTCATTGTCATTCTTTTTCAATGTCATTTATGGTTTGCATTGTATTGTGTACTACTATACTTCTAGTCTAACTTTCATGTGCATGTTTCTATTTTTTCATTTCACTCTCTCCTCTCTTCATCGTCATGGATAGTTCATTAAATCGAGCGGAATTCACCCCACATCCATTCATGCACCATATTTCAATCGTCACCAACATTCTAAAAACGTTTTAACTCTCTGTGCCATATCCTTCTTGCCTGGATCGCCGACCCTGTCGCCATCATAGGGGACTACCGAGAAATCAGCATGATGGAAACCGAAACGACCGTCACCACGCGGGTCTTCAGGCCGTTCAAGATCACCGCGCTTGTCCTGTGCATCCTGGCTGCAGTAGGAAGCGTGGCGTCTATCGTGAACAACGCGTGGGTCGTGTCGGTGAGCTACGAACAAGGACTGTGGAGGGAGTGTTATAACGGTACGAGGGTGATTACGCCGGATACTCCAACGACTGGGAATGCACCTATGCAGTGTTACCCAGCTCAACCTTCAGGTAACATTCTGAAAAATTAGAGCAATAAACTTTTGTTACTCAGAAATAATCTACAAAATATCAATTTCTAAGAAAAAAAGTAACTTTTGGCATTGCCGAGTTGTTCATTCATTACCAATATTTAATCTCCCTTCCAGTATAATATCAAATATTTCCAAAGGCGGG
Organism: Paracentrotus lividus; assembly: GCA_940671915.1. Taxonomy (NCBI): domain Eukaryota; kingdom Metazoa; phylum Echinodermata; class Echinoidea; order Camarodonta; family Echinidae; genus Paracentrotus; species Paracentrotus lividus. The sequence continues at coordinate 27,971,144 of CALNVZ010003431.1, read as the reverse complement.
CCACATAAATAAAGAAGTTAAATGACTTTCAAGGAATCGCTAGATTTGATGCGTGGGCAATTTTCAAGGGAATTTTAACATTTGGTTACCCTGTAGGGCAACTACTACAAAAATGTTAATATTGAGCATTGTCTGCAGGAAAGATACATGTGTAGAAATCAGTATTCGATGGGTTTATATTTAATTTTCTTTACCCTACAGCATGGTTGACATCTGCTAGAGCCTTTGCTCTGGTGTCTCTGGTCATCTTAATCATCGCAATCTTTGCCGCTATCATCTCATTTGTCAAGGGTCAGCAATACTCAAGACTGTTCATCGTCGCTGGGGTTCTAACATTGTTGGCAGGTAAGTCTACCTTTTAGCCTCTTGACTGCTGCATGGTGCTAATTGCACAGTATGGGTATGACCAGCGTGGCGCTGGTGCGTCCAAACAGACAAAGCTCAAGACAGTAGCATGATCACATAATATTACGTGGTCCGTGCACAGTGTACAAACGCCAACCACGTAATATAAAGTGATCCACAGCCAAGTGGTTAAAGGGAATTTGGTGTAGTGGCAAGGTGTGGGAAAGATGAAGAAAATCATTTTAAGCTTTCATGTTATTTTCATGCTATTTAGGTACAAAAAGTATTAGAAACGTCTCTGAAACTGAGGAGATAGAGGAGACTGAGCTATGGCAAAGCCATGCTGGCAAATCCGTCTCAAATTTGTTTCAAAGTTGTTTCCGCAAATTGAGATACCACCCTTACAACGATAACTTAAACAATTAAAAATTGTACTTTTATTATTGACAACATTCATTCGTTTATATACCACAAAAATACTAAGTAACAACTCAGATTTTGACTGAATAAATTGAAAATCAACAATCGACTTACATAAGTGTACAAAAGACTTACAAAATTGGTACCTAAAGGCTTCCTTTTAACAAGGAGCTTTGGGGTAATAATAACATATCATGTTATGCAGGGCCCGCTGAGAAAACATTTGATAAGAACTGAAGCGGCTACTCTGGGTAAATAAAATGATATTATTATTATTATTAAGGTTGATAAGTTGATAGGTATGGATATATTATTGAAAAAGCACTGTTTCCTTTGTTCTATCTTCAGCTATCATCTTCCCAACAAAGTTCCTTGCTGAGGATGTTGTCTTTGGGAGGTCCAACTTTGATCTTCACTGTTAACTCATATATATATACAACAAAAAAAAAAAATTATATTTCTAATTAAATGAGGTTTGGGTTATGGATTTCCTTGACGAATTAATATTTCATCTTTTTTCCCCTCTTTATTTTTAGCTATGTGTCAGCTTCTTCCTCTCATCATCTTCCCAACAAAGTTCCTCGCTGAGGATGTTGTCTTCGGGAGGTCCAACTTTGATCTTCACTGGGGGTGGGGTCTGGCTTTGGGTGTATTCTTCATGGAGGTCGCAGCCGGCATCGTCTTCATCGTCGCCCCGGACACTCAGGAGATTCACTATAGCGAGAAGACAGTCTATACGAATGGAGGAACCATGGAGTGATGGGGGTCTAAACCATATTGGGTAAGCCATGAACTGATGTATAGGATCGGTAAGCCAAGATGGCAGACTGATTTTTGAATGCTCATACTTGAAATTAAAACATCTACGTTTCCAGAGCCATCGCATGCGGCTATCAACTCGTCCTATCTGAAATGAATCATCCACTTCCTAAAGGCTATTTTTTTTTAAATTTCAGTGCAACTGGTAATAAGCAGAAATGGCTGCGATTATTGCAAGCTTCGTTCAAATTAAAACATCTTCATGTTTCCTGAACCGTCATCCGCACCAGTCGACTCGTTCTATCTGAAAACTTCTCAAAGGTATTTTAGAGTGCAGTACAACTGGTGAGACCTACTCATCCAAAAATGGCTATTGCATGCTCATACATCAAATCAAAACATTTTCATGTTTCCAGTGCTGTCGTCTGTGACAGTCAACTTGTAGTCTTATCTTAAATTAATTGTCTAGGTCTCAAAGGTATTCTAGCCTATTCACAACTGAATTTGATTTTTCTCATGGATTTGATACATGGATTATCAGGGGGGTATTTCATCAAAGGACTTGTCGGACATTTTATCCGACAAACTGTTATAAGCTACTGAAATGCTTGCATCTGATTGGCTGAGAGCAAATTTGTCGGATAAAATGTCTTACAAGTCCTTTGATGAATTGCCTCCCTGGTTTCTGTAAAGAACAAATTAATTGCAAGCTGGTTAGAATTGGTTAGAACTGGTTATGATCAGAAGCAGAAATGTTTTTAACTACCCTTGAAATGGGATGAAAATTTGTATGAACTGTAGTGTGTGAATATCAAAGAATATACCATGATCATCAATAATTAGAATTATGCAGGGTTTTTTCTTGTTGGAATAGAAGGAATTGTAAATACACTAGGGCCTTTACAAGAGTGTAGGGAGAAAACCACTCTGACATGACTCCAATCCATTTTCCCCTCCCCCCTTTTTTTTTGATCGAATGAGATCTTGAATAGGTGACTATTGCCATTTCTCATAGAGCCATCATGAAAAACCAACTTGCTGTAAATGATATGGGATCTAGGCATTTTACTTGGTAAATTATCATAAAAGAATGTACACAAGTTTAATAAGGCTAATCATTCATTTTTGCTTCTTCAAATTGCCAATACTCCCACCTTCACCTTTAAAGTATACACAAGAATTACATAAAAGAGGAAGCTTATAAGATAATACAGGATTGCATTCATTATACATGGAAATCCCCCTAATATCAAATACATACTATCTGGTTTATACGCACACATTCTCAGTTAAAATGCAAGATAATAATTTTGCATGTTATTTTGCCCTACACATGTAAATCATGTATTGGTACAGACATGCAATGCTCATGTCAAAATACCAAACGATAAAATTGCATTACCTAAGGTTCTCTTTTCCTACATATGCAGCTATGTGCAATTATCTAGTCGTTCATTGATAATAAACACATTCTTGTCCTTAAAACTACTTCTTGTTGCCATAAAGTAGTGTGACGTCAGTTACAAATTCTTGGATTGTGCAAACACATAGATAGTGAGTAATGCAGTATTGACGGCTAAAGTATGTAAATAAAGGTGATGTCCATCAAACTGAAAGTAACATATCAAAGTTCAAGTGCGTTATTATTTCACCCATTGTTATTATGCTTAAACTACAAAAAGATTAAAGGCCATATACAGGCAGTTTCAGTGACAGCCAAAATTTGTGGTCAGGTTTCTTTGCATTTACATAAAAAACATATATATCTGTTAATGGTGTTTAAGTTTATAAGATTCTTCTTAAAATTATTTGTGTAAATTATCATGTTTGTATTCATGAAAGCACATACATGTATGAGTATATACTTTTGAATATTCTTGAGATCCATACATAAATATTCATCTAGCGTATTCATTAGATACTTTTTGATTTCGGTACTTGTCCATGCATAGCATGAAATATGCATGTAACATGAATATTCTGGATGCATATTTATGAATATTCATTAGAAATGTGCATATTATAATTTTATGCATCATGTTTTCTGTACCCTTAATGATTCAAATTTGATAAGAAATTTAGATTCTGCAATAAGGATTGTAATTATTTGTAAATATTTGCATAGTTGATTTTGTTTCAAGAAACATTACAGTTTTGCTTGGTCTTTTATGTCTTATTTATTATCCTTTGATCAAGCATTGTAAAAAAAAAAAAAAAAAATCACTAACACAAATATTAAATGTGTCTAAACTTTCTTTGATTTCTAATAACAAGCATTGCTTTTTGTAGATTATGTAGACTTTAGAATCACTGAAATAAGATTTTTATACTTATTCTAGTGTGAAATAGACAGTACTTTTAGCTGTAGAATATTTGTAGAAGTATTTTAAGTACAAGAAATAAGGAGAAGTATTTACATGTAAGGCATTGTATTCACCAATGTTAATTTAAATTCCTGAAAGTTTTGCATTCTTTGTTACCTAATTTTTGCTTTTCTGTTCTAACCATGGTAAGGAACCTTCAAAATATCATGAATTCCATTTTATCCTTAAAATCTTGTTTTTGTTACTCATAAATGTAAATAAACATACATGAATATCTCATTTAAAAAGTAATTTGTAAACATTTATATTTAGTATTCAATTTTTCACAAGTTTTAATCTTTAAAATATGTCACCTATGCCCTGTAACATAAAAACTTATGATCGATAAAAAGTTAAGATTGATTTTTATCTCGGTAGCCTCATTTGTAGTGCAGGTACAGGTACAGTCATGGATCATGAGAATTAGGATATGATTAAAATTAAGGTTAGGGCTAGGGTTAGGATTAAGATCATCAACTTTAGGGCACCCCTTCCATGATGAGGCTACTGAGATGAAATCAATCATAACTTTTTAACCATTGTAAGTCTTGTGTTACAGGGCACTTAATCTATAATTATTCATATAGGCCACCTGTATTCAGATACAAATTAAGTTACAAATAATTGTTTCAAGAGGAACAACTGTATTGTGAATGTTCGCTAATCATCTTTGCTATAAAGATTAATCAATTGCAGGTCCATTGCGATGAATGTGCCTTAACCATTTTTCACATGTATGTTTTTCTGGAAGTTTTTTATGCAGTGAATTCATTGTGGTTAAATTTATATGTCAGTGGAAATTACTTATTGGCTTCAAGTATAGAAAGAAGTTATGTCAGTATTACAGCCACAATATTTTGAAGTGTAAGGGTGCTGTCTCACTTCACGGATACAAATGTACATCTTCGTGAGGGATAAAAAGTATTAGAGACGTCTCTGAGATGTCTCCGCTACATTTTTCAAAAACTGTGACAAAGCAGTTTCAAAGAACCATCTCAAAGTAGTTTCTGCGACTCGTGAAACGTCTCAGAGACGTCTCAGCGGAAACGTCTCAGAGACGTCTCAGCGACAGATTTTTAAAACTTGTTGCGGAGACGACTTTATCACGTCTTGGAGACATCTCTAATACTTTTTATCCGTCGCGGAGACGTGTCCGTGAAGTGAGATACCACACTAAGTACTTTGAAAAGATCTCATTTTAAGAGAAATAAGCGTTTTTTCATGAAACATGACAAATTACTGGAATATGTATTTTAAAAAAAAAGTGTTTGTAACAGCTTGTGACAATGTTTTGCTATAAAATTTAGAATTCTAAATACATTGGAATCATGTGGATTTCCATTGTATTTCCATGTTTCAGGGTTATATTTTTGTTAAGAAACTATTCTTTTCATGAAGTAAAGTATTCAAATTTAGCATTTGATGAAAATTTATTGTATTCAAAATGCAAAATATGTATGAGTATACTTAACTGGGTAATTGTATCTATACCTAAATACCTTTTGGTCACTTACATTTGAGCTAATGTATTTTGTTGATATAACAATATTAAAAAGGCAACTTTCAAAATTAATAAGATACATGTACATACAGTAACATGTATTCTCACTGCCAAATTTGGGATTTTTGAAAAATTATAATAGTTGAATATTGGATAGAGTTTTATTTTCTTCTTCTTCTTCCAAATTCATTTTCAGCTTTTGTTCCTTATTTCATGTAATCTTATAATAGTTTTCTTTTTTAAAAAGAGTTTTACCTATTGAGTGGAACTGGAAACAAATATTTGTCAATAATTGTGCATATTTTCAGTATATTATTTTAAGTTTTGGCTGAAGAGAGAATGCAATGTATTTCAATAGTGCATGGAAAGTAATTTTCCAATATCATTTTAGAAAGAAAATATCTTGCCTTTAATTTGCAAAGGCTTATTTTGAATAATGTGCTTTCGCAAATTTGATGAAGTATTGCGAATTCTAAAAAATGGTTTTGATATCAAAACACCCACAAAAATATTCTGTTTGTCCATTGGCAAAGTGGGTTGTTATTTTCATTGTTAAAATATAAGAAGCAAAATAAGTGTGTTTAATATTGTGTATGTTTGTATCCCAACTACATGTATTTGCTAAACGTAACAAAAAAATCATTAGTTATTAATGAATTAATATATCTATTGCTTTTGAAATCGGAGTGTTTAACTACAGAGTTGTAAGTGCATGATACATTATCATCCATCATTTTGGTGGATAAAAGGAATAATAATATATACTGTAAGGGTCTGTCAGACATAGTGATAAGAAAACATACAAGAAATAGATGGTTATAACTCCTTATACGGCTAGCTCTCATAATTATGGAATATTATGATGGTGATATTTAGCATCTATCGGTTATTGTCAAAGCGTCCAGAAAAGTTAGTGCATGCCCAAGAATTTATTGGTCACTTCGACGGACAACACCTGATGATGAATGTCAATTGATCCAACTGTGACAAAAAATGACATGAACCACAGTTTTAACAGATATTAATTGATGTCGAAATCGACATGCATTATTCATGTGTGCAACCGCCTAATGGATCAAATATTCTTGAAGGGTAACTAACGTCGTAGGCCTTCTAACTTTAGTCACCTTTCAAGAATACCGACCTTAGTATGCTACTTATCTTGTATGTTGGACTGTCCAGGCTTGTGTTAAAGGGCCCATTGTGAATGGAGTGTTTGATTAACATGTGTTAAAAAGGTTGAGTAATAACATTTCTACATTTCAATTGATGTTGAGTCTATTTTGATCTGCAGTGATATACATGTAGCTGCTTAGTGTAATACTGAAAAATAACTCAATTTACTTCCATTTACTTGTCTTAGATGTAGGTTTAGCATTGCATAAAGAATGCTGCTATTTGTGGTGTAAATTTTATCTAATATTATTGGTTAAGCATTCCTGGGAAATAATATATACTGCTTGCATCAGTAACAGTTTGTATCTATTTATATCTATAAAAGTGCATTTTGGAGGGTTTATCCTTGATCTTACAGCAGATGGTCAAATTTTTTAGATTGTCTATTACCACATGGGCTAAACCCATTTGGACTACTGACAATTTGATCTAATTTCCCATTGGCCAAATACATACTTGGTCTAATCCTCTTTCGGTAAGTTGACCACGTGGTCTAATAATTAGCCAATATGCCTAATCGTCAGATTGGCTCATAGTATTTTCGCCTAATTACAAAATGAATATCTGGTCTGGTACCAGTTTGTTCCAGGAATTGACGAAGTGGACATTAGACAAAATGGAAATTAGACAGAATGGTAAATAGGCATTTAGACCAAAATGTTATTAGAAAAACTGGTTGTAGATGAAATGGAATTAGACCATGTGGGATTGGACCAAAGTGGATTTGGACCAATTGGCAATTTATCTTTTAAGAGATGTAGTCTGACCACCTGTATGCATCTAACTGTAAAGCTATTATAGCAACATCTAGTGTCAAATTAACTACATAAATTGAATAAGATTGAAGGAAGAACATTGGAACACAATCTGAACAACGAAGGAAAGTGACCAAAATTATAATGAGCAAAGAAAATAGGGTACCATCGAGATTCAAACCATCGAGCATTGAAGAGTTAACAGGTTTCAGGGACAGACCCAGTGTGGGTTTACTATAGCTCAGCTGTTAGAGCGCCTGACTTGTAACCAGGAGGTATCTGGTTCGAATCCCGATGGTACATGTACCCCCTTTTCTTTGCTTATTTCTTCGCTTATTTCTTCATATGAAACACAATCCCATACATTCATGTGATGCATGCTTAAATAAGATAGTCTTAGTATTTGAATGAAAAAAAAAAATGATAATAAGTAGGTCTTAGCAGACCATGTTTTGTGCAATCATGCAACTTTTCCCAATTTGTATACCCCCCCCCCCCAGAATATTTGTGATTTTGAAACTGAAAAATGAATTAGAGCTGGCATCGATTGCTTGAAAATAACTTGAAAGTTCGGAAATAAATTTGATAATAATAACAGGATGAGCTAAAAATTTCAATCGCTGATGCTACTCTATTATTTTGTTTGCGTGATCATTGTTTCCTAATATTTATGACTGCCTGGAGAGTTCTAATCGTATATTTAAAAAAAGAAAGAAAGAAAAATTAGCAAAATAATTAATAATTAAGTGTTTTAACAGTATCTGCGATGTTTTTATTGACGTTTTGTATGTGCATAGATTTTGTAAATATGCCTGTTACTGTAACCCAACGCATTAATATTGCTTTTAAATACGCACATTGAAAAACAAAAATACATTTTTGAAACGCAAGGCACTATGTTTATTTTGTTTTATTCGTTTCTTTTAATCAGTGAGATGAAAGACTGTCATTTAAAGGAAACTATAAACAAGAGGAAAGAGAGAGAGAAGGAGAGAGAGACAGAAGGAGAGAGAGAGAGGAGCAGGAGGAGAGAGAGACAGACAGAAAGAAAGAGAGAGAGAGAGAGAGGAAGGGGGACAGGCATACCTTTATCACGGACATAATTATACAAATGAGGGTGGGGTGAAAGAGCGATGCAAACACGATGACTTTTAGGGAAATGATGAGAGAGAGAGAACAGAAATAAAAGTATTTGGGAGAAAGAAGGGAAAGATGAACTGTGTGACAATAATATACAATACAATGCACTGATTTATCGAAACAGATATACTAGAATCTCAATTTGAAATTATGTCTGTATATTCTTTAAAAAATCTATATATACCGTGTGCAATAAGTATTGTCGCCCCTTACAAAGAATATACAAAAATGCTGTATAAATCATTTTTGACTGAATTTTATTAGTATAAATACAATGTTTTGACTTATAATATATCAGTTAACATTAATATTAACTAACATAGCAATTTAACGGTAATAGTTTCCCCCTGGGGGTCAATGACGCTGGACCCACGATCCTGCCAATTTTTCTAAGCTTGACCCAGTAAAAACGGTCTAACTGATCAATGCTTATTCTTCACCCCATCTCCCCGGACCTTGCAACAGTGTTAAACCCATCTTTTTGACCTGCCAAGCAGACTTGGTATCTCTTTGTTCGTTTCCCTTCTTTTCTCCAAGTTTCTAGCTAATTTCCTTTCGCTCTCGGTACTTTCCTTCTTCCTCTTGTCGTTATTGTCCACCATTTTTCAATGTCCGCAAGGAGGTTCGACTTCGAGATCTCTAAATTCATGCATTAAAGTTCAAACCAGCATTGCTCTACTTATACACATCACACAAAGTTCATCTATACATCATACAAAAGGTAATTTCAACAGCTAAGTTGGCATATTTGTTTCAAAGCCGAAATCATTACTCCCCTAAGTACTAAGTTTAATACAAACATGATGTAGGGGGTGGCAATACTTATTGCACACGGTATAAGTCAAATAATGATTCATCGACGCAGGGTCTTCGCATAGTCATGAGTTTTAAATAAATAAATACATGTTTTAAAAAACGGTGTAACGACACGAATTCGCTTGCAAGAATAGCAAGTCTGTTACCAGAAATGTGCATGCAGCACAAGGGTTCGAAAATTATACATGTATCATTTTAATTGCAATTTACATAGCGGTGACATGAATATTCAAAAAACATTCAGCAAATGTCTATCCACTAAATATGTATACATTTTCATATAAAAATTTGGACCTAGCGTATAAATCCGAAGCACCGATCACAATTAAAATGATAAATGTGAAAATTCGTCATAAAGAGGTCTAAACGAGATACATTATTATAGCAAGGTAATTTGCTGTTCCCAGCTCTTTGTATTCTTTTTTTGTTGTTGAAAATTCTGGGGGTGTTTCACCAAGTTGTTCAAAACCACAAACAACTAAACGAACTGGTGACTGGTTCTTGTGGTAAATTATTAAGAATATGATTAGAATAGCACCCAAGAACACGACGAACATGTTCCAGTCATTCGTAAAGTAAGTTGTAATTTTACGAACAAATTGGTAAAACGTCACCCTGGCATGAGAAGGTAATTGCATGGTTTCAAGGACCTCGTTATAACGACTTTCCACTGTATTCTCCTAATTTTGTCGAATACAACGAAGTTATTAAGAGGTAATTGGCTTGGTCCTATCCACCTCGTTATAACGAGAATGGACTGTAATGGCTAATTATGAGCAAAGTGTACATAAATCCAAACTGATGTACAGTGTGTCCCACAAAAAATGCTAATGGCCCTTTAGATGGATATAATATTAAAACTTCAGTATTATATTGTTTATATCTCTACACCCGTAAACTACAATTCATCTTCTGTAACTGGATGAAATTTTATGTCATATGGTCTAATAATCACAAAGATATGAGCATTTTTTCATCACACATCAGGAAACCTCTCCATCCAAGTTTTATATTAAATAGTACCGGGTATATCGAATAAAAGAAACCACAGTTTGATCATTAATAATTTGAAAAATATTTCAGTAGTGATTATGAAATTTATATCACTGTAAAGTGCAACTCATTACCATTTTAATGATTTGTCCCTCAGCTCACCAACATCACGCATCACTGAACCCCATTGTTCTGAAAAAGTCTTGCAAATTTGTGAGTGTACACTTTCATGCTCTTTGAGATGCGTTATTCAATTGTGCCTGAAAGGAAACCCAACTTTGATCATCAATGAGCGTGAAAGTGAACCACTCACAATTTTGCAAGACATATTTAAAACAATGGGGTTCAGTGATACATGATATTGGTGAGCTGAGAAAGGTATCATTAAAATGGTAATGAGTTGCACTTTACAGTGATATAAATTTCATAATTACTACTGAAATATTTATCAAAGTATTAATGATCAAACTTGGGTTTGTTTTATTCAATACATCCGGTACTACTCAATACAAACTTGGATGGAGAGGTTTCCTGATGTGTAATGACAAAATGCTCATATCTTTGTGATTCTTGGACCATATCACATAAAATGTCATCCAGTTGTAGAAAACAAATTGTAGTTTACGGGTGTAAAGTTATAAACAATATAATATTGTAATTTTAATATTATACCCATCTAAAGTGCCATTAGCATTTTTTTGTGGGACACACTGTATGTACATTATTTATATCAGATAGGCAAAATATCATTCATTTTCTTGTTGCTTCCTAGTTCCCGGGCTAGCTTTTCCCACATTAGTTTCTGGCCATACTTATCTTCTGACCATCGAAAATAGGGTTTGTTCTTACTGAGGAACAGACGGACAAGATATGGCAAATGCGCATCAGGAATTTCTTCCTTGAATATCAGAATAGTCTTTTCTAACTCGACTTCATTCATGTGATCAACCGCGAGACGGAGTTTGCTAATAAAGCCATGATTGTCTACGGCTCGATTGCTCACGACCAGGATTGTTTTATAACTCTGTTCGGTAACCTCCGTGATGGCATCGATGTAGAACATACCAAGCGGTAGGTCGTCATCACCGCACACGATTCTGTTAAACTCTGGAAGTCGTTCCTCGAGGCCAGGTTTCAACGTCGCTCTCACCCACTCCTCGTCGCTGTCTTCGAAAAAGAGGTTGATGTCGTTTTCGTAATCGAGCCTCTGGCGCCCGTCGTGATCGTCACGTCGTCCGACGAACACCAATTTCAAATGGAAGCATTTGTAGTTGATCAGCCACCTCCTTTGGTAGGCCGTAATACACACAAGAGCACATGTGACGATGGTAAAAGTGGTGATGATGTAGACCCAGATCTTAGGTCCGCAGGCCTCCTCCGGCTCAAAGTCAAGGATGGGTTGATTCTGAAACGGTGTCAGGGAAACAGGAGAACACGTAGTTTGATCAGGATGAATGATAGAGACTGATGCTTTGTTGATCCAATCCAGGAACCAGCGAAACTCACAGTTGCAACCAAAAGGGTTGTTGGACACATCCAGCGTTTCCCTCGGGAGAACTGTCCCCGCTTTGATAGTAGTTAGTTGGTTGTGAGATATATACAGGTAAGATAGGTGTGGGTTATACGAGAAGACGTCTACACCTAACTCTTTGATCTCGTTGCTTTTGATAGATACACCAACTAACGACCTGAGATCAGCTAGGTGTTGAGGTGTCAGTTCTCTGATTTGGTTTTGATCGAGGAGAAGGGATTGTAACGATGTAAGGTTCCTAAATATGTCCACATCCAGGAAACTGATCTCCGATTTCATCATTTCAAGATTTTGGAGGTTCTGAAGACCATGGAATGTACCTGGCAGTAGCCTGTCCAAACTGTTGCCTTTGAGGTAAAGACGTTCTAACATGGACAGAGAAGAGAGCACTGGTAGGTCTTCGGTGTGAGGATCCCAGAAGCTAGGAGCTGTCAGCCCCGATCCACGCATGTACAGCTTCTGAAGGTTGGACAGTCCTGTAAATAACTCAAACGACAACGCTACGGATGTATAGGACAGATCCAACATTGTAAGGTTATGCAGATTGGAAAATGGACTGTGTATCTGTCCCAAATAAGACAAGTAGGACAACTTCAGCGTTTGCAGACGGTCGTTAGATTCAAAAGCACCATTTTCAATTGCTGTTAACATCCGGTTGTAAGATATATTGAGAGTGGTGAGGTTGGTCATTCCATAAAAGGAGTATTTATCGATACGCTGAAGTCGGTTATATGATATGTCCAGGGATTGTAAGTTTGGGAGATTCCACCCCTGGCCTTGGGGGAAGACATTATCTATTTTACACCTTGCTAAAGTGAGAGTGGTTAGTGATGCTATACCCTCAAACTGCTTCGGGGTGAGCTCTGTGAAAAAGTTACTTTGTAGAACAATAGAATGGAGTCGCTTTGAGAATAGGAACATATCTTTTGTTACATAGTACAGATGATTCCCCGTCAGGTCCAGGACTTCCAACGATCCAAGCCCATCAAAGGAATCAATCCCCAAAGTTTCTATCCGACTCTGATGAAGGTCTAATCTGCTAAGATTGCCCAATCCCCAGAAAGCTTTGGAGGGGATGGAAGGAATACGATTGCTTTGTAAATCCAGATAGGTCCAATTAGGCACTAAGTTAGACTGATTTGCGACAGGAGAGATGGGTGTAATGATCTCAATCCCGTTGGATGACATATGAAGAGATATCAAAGAAGACATCCCAATAAATGGTTTGATGCTAAAATTATGCACCTGATTGCCTCTTAGGCTCAACTGCCTCACGCCTTTTAGATGCTGGAACAAAGCGTCTTGTAGTGATGCGATCTTATTCAGGTCAAATGTTAACGCGTCAATTCTTGTATCCTGAAGAGGAAGGAAGTCTGCTTCCTCAAGGAATGAGAGATTGTTACTTTTAAAGACGAGTGACGTCAGATTTCTGCTACGAAACCCTGTAAAGTTTAAGCTTGAAATATTGTTCTTTTCCAGATTCAAATTAGTCAAAGATGACAACGAATTCAATGCGTTTGCAGGAAAACTATTGAATTGATTTACGGAGAGATCAACTACCTGCAGTTTAGGGTTCATAGAGAAAATCTCCGGTAGAGTTGTTAAATGGTTATTTGTCAGGCTGATTTCATAAAGCTCATGCAAGGCATGGAATGTACCCGTTTCGATAACACTCATATTATTTGAATTCAGATACAAGTATTTCAGGTATGGAAAACCGGTGAAAGATGTATTGGTTAATTTGACGAGGTTATTATTACCCAGGTCCAAGACAGAGATGTCTCGAGTAAGGTTCCGAGGAACTTCTGTTAGACCACGATGTGTGCAATCAGCTCTTAGACCTTGCATTGTGATTTCATACCGACATGGTTCTAAAGAGTCTGTAACACGTGCTGCAGCGGAATCTATTACTAATGACGTTGTGAGGATAAAAGTGATCAATGATAGTACAATGCTCTCCATTTTTATTTGATCCAGGTGGAATTGATTTTAGTGAAACTGGGCATTCATTTTTCGTTCAAAAGGTGTTGACATTCCCATAGGTGCAGATACCATTGTGCCTCAAACTTGATGCCAAAAAATCTTAAGCGTCAAGATGGATGAAAAGGGCCAAGGAGCTCAGTGATGGGATGATATGATATGAACCCTAAACGACCATTGATGGGGCGTTAAACGATCGTTAATGGACCCCTAGATCACCGTTGATGGGGCGCTAGACGACCAGTAATGAGACACTAAACGAACGTTGACGGACCCCTGTCTGACCCTTGATAAAACGTTCGCAAGACCGTTGATGGGACAAAAACGACAAATGAACACTAAACGAACGCTTTTAGGAACCCAAGACGATCGTTGATGGAACAGTTAATGACCGTTGACTGGACACTACACTTCCGTTCAAAAGACGGCTACCACGGTAGGCCTTTTTTTTTAAAGCGGAGATAGGATTAGGAACCTTCCACTGCACTGACTTCTACAGAACACATCCTTTGGTCAACCATTGCAAGTCCTTACATGTAGCTGGGATCTGCATTAGAAAAAAAAAAGAGTGTCAGAGAAAAAAAATTATATCATTATAATACTTTCGGGTCTTTAGAAAGTTGAAGAGAATGATTAAATAGACGATAATAAAAATTTAAATTACTTTCGCATTTATGCAGCCATAAGTCTCTATACTATAATTGTAAGTGGGTTCGATAGTTATCAACACATATGATAACCCTAAATATTTCAATAGTGGAAACACATTTCATACAACTTTGGACAAACTAAGTATAAAAAATACATGTTCATGATTTTATTAAAGGCATGAATAATGAAACTGTCAAAGACATTAGTATCTCATGTGGGCCTAATTGAAAAAGAAGGGGGGGGGGGGGAATGTCTGGAAAGCGTTTTTTAGCTCGCAGAGATAATTTGCATTTTACTTTAAAATAAATTTCGAGAAAACTTTTTAGTTTATCATTTAGGTATCAACATAATGATTGCTATGCCTGTTTAGGGTATTTTTTAGAACCTTACTTTTTTCCGTATTTGGAACCTTTTAAAGTCCCAGACCGGACCGACAAATGAAATAGCCAAAAACGAAAGCTAATATGCTATATAATACAATAATTCCAAATTAAGGCGTTTCTATTGTCCATCTAGAAAGTATTTAATTAAAAAGATGACCGAACCTCAACCAGGCCACCCCTCCCGAATACTTGTAAAATTACCCCTAATTTAAAAGTGCGAGTGATGACGTCAAAAAATGTTAATGGAATGCTACAGCAGTCCTGTGGCTAGGCATGATTGCGTTTCGCCTTTAGAAAACACGTTTGTATTGCTATGTCAGGACAATAGACGCCCTGCATGTGAGTTAGAATTCTCTTGTTATGAAATGAAAGGGCAAAGTCAATCATGCCTGGCCACAGGACTGCTGTAGCATTCCATTAACATTTTTTGACGTCATCACTCGCACTTTTAAATTAGGGGTAATTTTACAAGTATTCGGGAGGGGTGGCCTGGTTGAGGTTCGGTCATCTTTTTAATTAAATACTTTCTAGATGGACAATAAAAACGCCTTAATTTGGAATTGTTGTATTATATAGCATATTAGCTTTCGTTTTTGGCTATTTCATTTGTCGGTCCGGTATAGGACTTTAAGGTTCTTCAAAGAAGCAAAAAAAGAAAAAAGAAGGGGGTTCTAAGCAGTCCTTTAGAACTATTTTTGGTTCTACAAGGAATGGGGTTGATGGTGAAAAGAACCTCATAGGTTGTATAAAGAACCATAAACAAATTGGTAGGATTCTTCACACCATCAAGAGCCCCTATAAAGAACCTTAAAAGGTTCCTTGTAGAACCAAAAAATGCCCCCCCCCTTTTTTTTTTTAGAACCCCTTCCTGGTTTTTTCAAGAACCTTAGAGGGTTCCAAACACGGGACAAAAAAAAAAGGTTCTAAAATTTCTAAGAGTGTATATAAACCGACATATTGGATTAATTGAGCTTACGGGTGACCTGTTATACCATCCTGTTTTGGTTACCATGCAGCCACATCAAACAACCGCAATACCAGGCCACGGATGTCTACATGGTCAGGCAGTATCGTATCCAAAACAAAATAATTTGGATACGCCATCCCCCTTTCCAAAATGGGATAGGGAAGAAGGGGCAGCAAAATGTAAACAGCCAGCCCCGCAAGGTACAAGTAGATATGTTATATTTTATTTATCTTTTCAAATGCGTTGAACAATAACCTTTGATACATCAAATTTATATTTGTCTGTTTGTCTATTAGATCTTTGAAATTAATCATTGCCCCTTTTGTGTATTTCTTTTGTTCTCATATCATTTGTTCATATTATTGGTGTAATATTATTGTCTGTGGATTTACTTTAAACCTTTAAAAAAAAAAAAAAAAAAAAAAAAAAAAAAAAAAAAAAAAAAAATCTGTAGCGTCCTTTAATGAATATTCCTTGACATTGTGAAAACTAACAAGCTGTAATAACGGAAATGGGCCAAATAGGAAATGGGTTATGAAAGCTTATGAAGGAACAGATTTAAATCCCTCTCTTCCTTCATACGGTGCGTATAAAAATAAAGGTAATTTAATTTTAGAGGGGCCGTATTCCAGTGTCATTTATTTAAATAGGTATTCCTTAACTTTTCGATCATGTATTTCCTGCCCACAAAATTAATATCACGCATAGCTGAGTAAATTGCAAGTGAAGGTGAGAAATACAAAATCCTGGTCTTGAGAGAATGATACAAGACTAAGGAATTGTTTTTTCACTGCTACCCAATATTACTGAATGTGATTAGTATTTTTTA
This sequence comes from Paracentrotus lividus, assembly GCA_940671915.1. Classification (NCBI taxonomy): domain Eukaryota; kingdom Metazoa; phylum Echinodermata; class Echinoidea; order Camarodonta; family Echinidae; genus Paracentrotus; species Paracentrotus lividus. The sequence goes on along the minus strand of CALNVZ010003431.1, from coordinate 27,954,535 downwards.
TTGATGTGTGACAATAGAAGTCTTTCATCATTTCATAAAAACGTGCAAAAACTTTATATTGTACCTGTCATCTTCATTTGCAGTGAGTGAACGTTGTTTTTCTATGTGACATCTGTGATGCAAATCAAATCAAAGTAAAGCAATTTATTGAAAAAAGAAATCTGCCTTTTTGGATTATCATCAATGAAAAAAGAATACAAATAAAAAAAAAAGCAAATATGTATACATAAGATTAACATAAGAAATAACAGAGAACATGAAAATTCATCATGCACTATGAAACATGTGTACATGTATAAGATATTATTATCATATAGTCTCATTATCACGGAACCTGCCAAAATCTATTTTTAAAAGGCTGTATCCTATCATACACTTCTTTTTTACACTAATTTTGCTAAAATCATGCATGAAAGGTTATCGTTACAAAGTGGAGGTCTTTCCTTTAGATGATGACCATAGGCGGCAATCCCGGGGGACGGGGGGGGGGACGGGGGGACGTGCCCCCCCCTCGATTTTTTCTGGGGGGGGGGATCGTCCCCCTCGATTTTAAAGCTTAACATATTTTTACGTAGTGATTAGCTTGTGAAGATAATAAAGAGGTAAATGTATGTCAATACAATGCTAAATTGTTATTATAGGCAACATTTTCGGCTCGCGTTCGCGCTCGCAAACATTTTCTTAGATTCTGCATAATGTGCGAAGTATGCGAATTTTGAGTGTATTGTTTTTCAGGCTTTCGGGTGTTTCCGTCCCCCCCACACCACCCCCCCAGTCGTGACATGAAATCGCCGCGCTTGATGATGACACATTTAAATCAATAAGCATGGAGTACGGCTGCTCCAAATTATGATTACCTTTATTTTATGCAGACTTTATACAATGATATACCTAAAAAGAAAATAATAATTAAAAAAAAACAAAAAAAACCCACATGCTTTAAATAAACGCACTCCATATTTATAGTGCATTATCGCATGGCATATTTATTTTTTCTAGCATATCCTTGAACATTTCCCTTTCCTGAGCATACTATGTGTCATAAATCATTACTTCTATCAGATCGGGAATGAATGGCAAATAGTTATTTCATATTGGCCGCTCAGAATGGGATACCAGTGATATTGGCCCGAATGAGTGGAATATTCTGGTATCCCATGAAGTAATGTCATCCGATATTATCATTATTATCTATCATAATTATTCAGAAGGAATGAGCTATGAAAAGCAGAACTTACATTTTGAACAACCCCCTGATTTGACCGTGCAATATGGCATAACATTGCAAATCTGAAAAACCCTCAATAGATGATAATGGCAGATGCACGACAGTTCATTTTCCCACATATTGAGTCATAAATAATAGATTCCCCTAGCCCTATAAAAATTGACAGATATTCGAAATAATTATGCTGGCATGCATGCATATCAGCGTGCAAAACACGTCCATAATAAATGGTCAAACTTAGGATTGTGGCTAACTACAACTTAAGAACCAGTCTCACAAAAGAAAACAAAGTATTTGGGTTTCATGAACAAAATAACAATGATTTTTATGTTGATGGTGGTCATTTATTCAGTTATGTGTCAATAATGTTTTCCTGTTTTTGTTAAAATATATAGGTTAATTTCAGCTGTAGTTATGTTATCTATGTGTTCTTTGACCTTGAGATGTTGGTTGACTTACAAAAATAATGTTTTTCTATGTATTCAGTTTCTGCGATACTGATTTCCGTTATCTGGTATTAATTATTTCCGTTATTAATGTGAAAGAACTATTCCTGTTATGATCATTTTTTTTGTTGTTGAAGATATGTAATGTTAGGTTAATAATTTATATTTTCTTTCTATAATGTGTTAATCTAACTAAAATGTGCTGATATGTGAATATAAAATAAAGATTGTATAGATCCGTTCGGTACATTTACTTATGTCGATCAGACAACATTTTTTGTAGTTAAATGTATAAAGAGTTATGTCCTTTTTTGACAAAATGAAGCAAGTGACAGTATGAAGTAAAAAAAAGTTATTTATGTTGTCATATTTTACCTATTGTTATTATTTGTGAAAATTTATTAATCTTGCTGAGAGATATGTTAGGCAAGCTGGGGAAGGCATTATGATATTTAAGATACTAATGTAATTGATAGATACATTCGGCTCTATTTACGGAATATATACTTTTTGCCACATGTTCCCTATTGTCATTACTTTGACAAAAGGAAACAAATAACAAATTATATTTAAAAAAATATTATTTATGTTTTTATATTTTACCTATTATATTTTCTGCCTGACAAAAAGTTACAAATCTTTCTTAGGGATATGTCAGACAAACTGGGAAAGGCATTATGATATTTTATTGATACCAATGTAGATGACAGATATACTCTGTTGTTACAGAATATATATTTTTGTCTCATGTTCTTTTTTTTTGGTCACTTGCAGTAGTTTTCTCAAGAGGTTGTATCCGGTATGAGAGTGACGGGAGTTTTGAATTATTATGTTCCGCTTTTACTACAACACGAAAGCAAATTCATCACGCTAATCAATGACGAAATTAAGGAGCAGAACCCCCCCCCAAAAAAAAAAAAAAAAAAAAAAAACGGCTACAGTCGATAGTCCGCGGGTCCGATAGTCCGCGGGTCCGTTAGTCCGCGGTCCGTTAGTCCGAGGGTCCACAGTCCGCGGGTCGTTAGTCCGCGGGTCCGATAGTCCGCAGGTGGGCGGGGGGGGGTTATGTTTGTTGCTCTGAAGGTTCGTTATTTCGAAAATAGAATAAGGTTCATTATTCCGAAAATAGAAAAGGTTCGTTATTCCGAAAATAGAAAGAAGTTCGTTATTCCGAAAATAGAACAGGTTCGTTTTTCCGAAAAGAGAAAAAGGTACAATCGTTCCGAAGGTTTGTTATTCCGAAAATAGAGTGAGGTTCGTTATTCCGAAAATGAAATAAACTTATTTTAGTAACAAAAACGGGGTTGTAATTTAAAAATAATATGATATCATGCAATAATAGTCTCAGCAGAGGATGATATATTTTGGGGGCAAAGCATGTGTTGCATGAAGAAGTGGCGTAGATCAAGCATCTTGATTTTGATTTTATCTGAGCTATTGCTGCCTGAGTGAATAAATTAAGAATTTTGGGGACTGTTCGGAGAAAAATTATTTCACAAAATTATCAACGGCGACTTCTACTGATAAAGAATTAGTTTCGATTCTAAAATCGGGCCGTTAAACAGTCCATAACTAAATAATTTATTCCGCAAATGACTTACGTCTTTATTTAATGAAGAATTTATTTCCCAACTGTATCGACGGCGACTTCTTCCGAAAAAGAATTAGTTTCGCTACTAAATTTGGGCCGTTATCACTCAATAACTAAATAATTAATTCCGCATTTGTATTCGTTCCGTATTTATTTATGAAATAAATTATTTAAAAACATTATCAGCGGAAATTAATCTTCATTGGATGATTAAGAAGTCGCCGCCGATGTTTCGAAATAACTTCTTCATGAAATAAAGACGGAGTGGATATAATCGCGGAATCAATTATTCAATAAGGGGTTATAACGGCTCGTTTTTAGAAGAGAACATTATTCTTTATCGAAAGAACTCGCCGCCGATACTTTTTCGAAACAACTTCTTCGATGGGGCGGATATAATTGCGGGATCAATTATTTAGTTGTTTTTTTTTTTTTATATAGGTCTGGCAATGAGAGATAAACATAATATCGATTCTTGCATGAAAATGAACTAGTCCCAAAAGCCTATGATCTACCCTTTGAAAGAATTCTGCGTACCTATACGCCCCTGCATGGTAATGAAACATCAGCCCTTCCCACCCCCATAACAATGATGATTCTACCCTCCCATCCACCTCGCCTACCCTTTCTATTTTCCCGGCTTCGCCACAGATTATTTCATTTTCGGACAAACAAATCTTTGGACTTACGAACCTCATTCTATTTTCGGAATAACGAAACTTTTCTATTTTCTGAATAACGAACCTCATTCTTTTTTCGGAATAACGAACCTTTTCTATTTTCGGACTAACAAACCTCGTTCAATTTTTTGAATAACGAAAATTCGGAATATGGACTAACGGACCCGCGGACTATCGGGATGACCCCCGAAAACCCGCAAGAAATACCATCTTCGCCCGCCTAAATATCAGGAGCCATTTATAAGTGGGAGCATAATGCTGCAATATGCAATCTATAATCTATCCCAATATTTTTAATTCATGGGCCGCGGAGCGCAAGCGCTCTTAAAAGTGGGTTGGGGATGAACAGAAAGGGGGTTGAACATATACTATTAAAAAAAAAAAAAATTATCTGATGGTCATTTTCACATTTTCAAAGGGTTAAAAAAAAATATACAGGCCATGGCCAAAAATGGAGCAATGATTCATTCTTTAAAAATGTTAAAAACAAATTTCTAAATCTATTCACCATCAATTTGCAAAATTGCTGCAAATGTAGAAGCATGCATGATCATTTTATTATTTTATTTGTGCAATTTTCAATAGCTTCGTATGTAAACATATAATTGCAAAATGTAGGAATTACGGAATGTAGGTTTAATGTAATGTTTACTTAGAAAGAGTAGTGGAGGGTCCAGGTGGGGGCCCAGGGGACGCGCGCCCCCTATAATTTGAAAGCCACTCATTGACTGTACATATTAAAATCGGAGAATTTCGGCGGCGCCTCCTATCCTGAAATCCTGGATCCGCAACTGAATAACAACAAAAATTAAGATGTACATATTTCTAGGCTTACCAGATCATATACCAGAGAAAAAGTATTTTCTACAAGGATTGTATAATTATCCTTCCAAAATCATTTATTTACACTACCATGACAAGTGTGGTCCGGCGATTCTGAAAGAGGAGGGAGCGTGGGGGGGGGGGGGGAATGTAGCCAGAAAATTGAAAAGTAGGGGCACAACCGAAAATTATCCGATTTTAAATGTACGGTCAATTTGGGGATATAAAAAAAGAAAAAACACAGGGCACACTCGCCTACCTGCTACTGAAGGAAAAGAGATGACCAAAAATGTCGGGTGATTGAGTGTTACAGTATAGCAATGAAATTCTTTAAGAATTTTGAACTGAAAAGCCCAGAGCTTTGGGTGGTATCTCACTTCGCGGAGACGTCTCCGCGACAGAATAGAAAATTTCGTCTCCGCGACGGATAAAAAGTATTAGAGACGTCTCCGAGACGTCTCCGAGACGTCACCGCGACAATTTGTGAAAAAAAAAGTCTGAAGTAGCCCCAAATCCGTCTCTGAGACGTCTCCGCGATATCGGAGACGTCTCTAATACTTTTTGCCGTCGTGGAGACGAAATGTTCTATTCTGTCGCGGAGATGTCTCTGCGAAGTGAGATACCACCCTTTGTATCAATATTGCAAGTATTGTCTAATAGTTTCATGCATGGATTTCAATGTGGGACAGGTAAACAAAGGGTATTTAGGTAGTAAAACCAGCCATTCAGACCAAATTTCTAGACAAATAGACTATCCAAGAAAACGATAGAAAGAAAGAGAGGAACATAGAATAATACTTTCCAATCTGCCTTAACCTTTAATCATTAATTTAGAAAAAAAAAGAAAGAGAGAAGAACGGAATATCATATGACATACTCATAGAGAAAAGAAGAAAGAAGAACGGATTAAAAACATCATATGACATACTCATAGAGAAAAGAAGAAAACGCAATATGATGACATACTCATAGAGAAAAGAAGAAAGAAGAACGGAATATTATATGACAGTGTCATTAGTTATGTTCACACGGGACCATCGGGGTTTTAGTCCTCGAGAACAGTATCCTTAAGAATTTAAACACCGACGGCTTGTTCCCGAGTTACGTTCACACGGGGTGCTTGTCCTCGAGAACAGTGTCCTCGAGGACAAGCGAGCGGCTCGATGACCGGAAGTACAAGTTGTAGGTAGCGCGCGCAATTCATTTCCCCCTACGTCGCTCCAGTGGGGCCGGAAGTTTAACCTATGCAAGGGGTCACTCTTGTCCTCGAGAACACTAACTCTAAGCTGAAATCCCGTCCACACGGTCAAACGTGCGATCGGGGACCACCCACAGCTTGGAGTTAACTTGGAGTTAAGAGTCTTAACCCTAAGATCTGTCGAGAACATAAACACCAAGTTGTCCTCGAGAACATAAACACCAAGATCGTTCTTAAGGATAACTTGGAGTTAACTTGGAGTTAAGGCCTACCGTGTGAACGCTACTAATGTTTTATTTCAATTGACCCTGAACTTATTTCTGTGTAGACGCACATTACAATAATACCTTTGAAAACATTCATACAGCAGTGCTCAACGCAATATTTCCAAGCCCTTATCGTGTTAAATAGAACCCGGCTTAGCTAGGTTACCCTGATTAGACGAACATAGCATTCAAAGAATTTCTTCGTAAGTTCCTATCTGTACCCATTTTCCTCACCCATGTTCAATGTGGCGGGTGCAGATTAATGTCTTGCCAAAGGATAGTTTGTTAAGTGTACGCGATTCGAACCGCGTACCTTATTGTGATAGACAGTCGGCAACTGTTCCACATGACCACAACACATAATGCTATTGGCAAGATTGTATAATACTAATATCATTTTTACTATAGCTTTCATACTGAACAAACCATGTCAAATAAAAAGGAACAATCAAACTCAACAATTTTTCAAAATTATGAGCAAGAAATTTAAAACTTGAAACTTACCCAAAACTACCCACATTGCTTTGAGCATGTTAACACTGTTTCAACTTCCAAACGTATACCGGCGCTGAGGAACTAATACCTTCTAGTATGTATGCATGGTAAATTACCATATATGTGTTTTCTACGAGAGCCCAAAAGCAATGATGTAATAGCAACGAACTATAGAATTAAATTGACCCTAGTTTCGACCGTTTGCCGGTGAAGATAAAGACTATGAGCTTCCGTTATGTACAATTCCTGAGACGGCTTGCCAAATAACTAGACCTATTGATCATTATATTGGTCGATGAGCCTTTTTTTCCCCGTTTTGTTTTTTGTTTTGTGTTTGTTTGTTTTTTTGTTTGTTTGGGGGGTGCGGGGGGGGCTTGGGGTCTTGAAAGGGTTATGGTCTGCGCATTAACAAAACATTAATTAAAATCAATCCAAACTATGGACTATGAAACTATATAGCATCGCTATTGATTCTAAATTGATTTTTATCGCAATTTGGATTGCTTTAGCTGTAGGGAGTTCACCCCCAGAAGCAGCGTTTACTTTGTGTCTTTATTCTTTTGTGTTTATTCAAAGCTACTAGCTATAGATTGTGTTGTCACTCAACGGGTGCGGGGGTTTACCGACGATATTGTGAAATTTCGACCTTTGTCCAAGTTTAAATACAAATGGACAACAGCTGTGAGATACTGTAACGAGGTTAACGGTTCACCATGTGGTTAGTCCTGAAAAGGACTGTTTGAGAGTATAGAAAGGAAAGGGAGAGTAACAGAAATCTAACAAGCCTTTCGCATCTCGTCTTCTCATCTGGTTCTCAGTCCTTTCCATGACTCAATCAAGAAGAATAACTCTATTCTCTATCTCTATCTAGTCTATAAAATTGTCTGTTTCCTGTAACTCACTCCATTTCCTCTTCTACTCTCTCAAACAGTCCTTTTCAGGACTAACCACAATGGTGAACCGTAAACCTCGTCACAGCTTTTGAACACCAATGCAAGCCTCTGCCTTCAAAGAATAAGTTAGATAGGAAAGAAATATTAGTACACGATTACATATGTCGTTGTTTCCACGACATTTTCTCTGGTGACGATTTTTTTTTTTCCCGGCGGTAATATTCCTACACTATGAGAATAATTAATTTCAGCCCTAAACTACCATATTGCACCGCTAAACCTAACCTTGATGAAATTCAAGCCTCGAGATAGTGGTGGTATAGAAATAGCAACTTAGCATACTTAAAAGAAATATAGCAAGCCAAATATTCAAGATATTTCTGTTCGAATAAGGTTAAGTTCACTAAGATGACAGCAACGAATATACAACACAATTAAAAAAAAAAAAAAAAAAAAAAAAAAAAAAAAAAAAAAAAAAAAAAAAAAAAACCAAAAATAGAGGGGAAAAAACGTATTAATTAGATTCAGAAAGTTGTGAGATGTAATTGATTCTTTGTAGCGTCTTCGACTTGTAAAACTACATGAAAATTAACGATTAAAAAAAAAAAAAAAAACGCCCTGGAATGTGTT
>CALNVZ010003431.1:27919172-27946261 GCA_940671915.1 Paracentrotus lividus | reverse complement strand
TCGAAGTACTCTACCCCAAGACTGTAGAGCCCATACGCAAGTGGCGGGATCCAGGATTCATGAGGGAAGTGGGGGGAGTGGGGGGTCTGAACGAGTTTTTGATTTTTCTGATCGGGGGGAGGGGGGGTTAATTCGATTCATCTGGCTTGGCATGCCATTTTTTTTTTTTGTCTGTTCGGAAGGCAGCCAAAGGCAATATTGTCAGATTTTAGCGCATCCTAATTCTATATTTGTGGTCTAATGGGTGGGGGGCGCGTTCCGTACCCTCATATTGCAGTCCACATGTATCACTTCGAACGACGGTCCAGATCTTACTAGGGGGTAGCTGGAAAATTAAAAGAGGAGGGGGCGTAGAGACCAACCGAATTTTTTAGCTAACAAGCTAACAAGAACTAACAAAGCAGACTAATGTCTATAAACAAGTACGCCTGATCAAGGAACAGGCGCAAAGCGACGTCCCCTTTTTTTCAGATGAGGGGGGGGGGGGAAATACATTTTAGAACATACAGTTCCACACCGTTTCTGACTCTTCTGTGACTTTGCCAAAGGTTAAGAAGATGTGGACATTTTCGTTATTGTTTGTTTTAATTTGTTTATTTACTTTTCTTTAATTTATGTATTACTACCTTTTTTCCCCGTTTTGTTTTTTGTTTTTGTGTTTGTTTTGTTTTTTTGTTTGTTTGGGGGGGCGGGGGGGGCTTTTGGGGTCTTGAAAGGGTTAATGGTCTGCGCATTAACAATAACAATTAAAATCAATCCAAACTATGGACTATGAAACTATATAACATCGCTATTGATTCTAAATTGATGTTTTATCGCAATTTGGATTGCTTTTAGCTGTAGGGAGTCACCCTCACGCCCCAAGCAAGAGCAGCGTTTACTTCTGTTCTTTATTCTTTGTGTTTATTCAAAGCTTACTAGCTATAGATTGTGTTGTCACTCACAGGGTGCGGGGGGTTTACGACGATATTGTGAAATTTCGACCTTTGTCCAGTTTAAATACAAATGGAAACAGCTGTGAGATACTGTAACGAGGTTACGGTTCACCATGTTGGTTAGTCCTGAAAAGGAACTGTTTGAGAGTATAGAAGAGGAAAGGGAGAGTAACAGAAATCTAACAAGCCTTTCGCATCTCGTCTTCTCATCTGGTTCTCAGTCCTTTCCATGACTCAATCAAGAAAGAATACTTATTCTCTACTCTCTATCTAGTCTATAAATGTCTGTTTCCTTACTCCTCCATTTCCTCTTCTACTCTCTCAAACAGTCCTTTTCAGGACTAACCACAATGGTGAACCGTAAACCTCGTCACAGCTTTTGAACCACCATGCAAGCCTCTGCTTCAAAGAATAAGTTAGATAGGAAAGAAATATTAGTACACGATTACATATGTCGTTGTTTCCACGACATTTCTCTGGTGACGATTTTTTTTTTTTCCCGGCGTAAATTCCTACACTATGAGAATAATTAATTTCAGCCCTAACCTAACCATATTGCACCGCTAAACTACACCTTGATGAAATTCAAGCCTCGAGATAGTGGTGGTATATAGCAAACTTAGCATACTTAAAAGAAATATAGCAAGCCAAATATTCAAAGATATTTCTGTTCGAATAGGTTAAGTTCACTAAGATGACAGCAACAGAATATACAACAACATTAAAAAAAAAAAAAAAAAAAAAAAAAAAAAAAAAAAAAAAAAAAAAAAAAACCAAAAATAGAGGGAAAACGTATTAATTAGATTCAGAAAGTGTGAGATGTAATTGATTTCTTGTAGCGTCTTCGACTTGTAAAACTACATGAAAATTAACGATTAAAAAAAAAAAAAAAACGCCCTGGAATGGTTTTAGTGGTATTTTAGAGGATGAGTAAGAATTAAATATAAACTAATCGATAGTGTTCATCAAATAAATTTTGATAGAATATGCACCATTTTCTATTTGGATAAGGTAAGTTTATTCCGTTATTTATATATATTTATTGGTTTTAATTCACTTTCAACAGAAAGAAAGACATAGGTTACACATATAATGTTTTATACATAACAGGCGATCAAGATACATGTACAGAATACTATACGACCGGTATTTATTTTTCTTCTTTTTTTCCAAGCAAATATACAATGACAAAAAATGTATCATCTGCGGAAATGGTGTCATATCTAAAATTAACTTAGAGAAGCAGAAAGCTCTGTTAGAAACGTATGCACCACGCCCATCACGGACCGCCACGCCACAAACCCACCCCATCACCTCAAGCAACTTACTACAACACAACCAAGGGAAGAGCACAGCCCCCCACCAACAACACATCCCCAAAGTGGTATTTTTAGAGGATGAGTAAGAATTAAATATAACTAATCGATAGTGTTCATCAATAAATTTTGATAGAATATGCACCATTTTCTATTTGGATAAGGTAAGTTTATTCCGTGTATTATATATATTTATTGGTTTTAATTCACTTTCAACAGAAAGAAAGACATAGGTACACCATAAATGTTTTACATAACAGGCGATCAAGATACATGTACAGAATACTATACGACCGGTATTTATTTTCTTCTTTTTTTCCAAGCAAATATACAATGACAAAAATGTATCATCTGCGGAAATGGTGTCATATCTAAAATTAACTTAGAGAAGCAGAAAGCTCTGTTAGAAACGTATGCACATCTACATGTATATGATATCAAAGGTGGATATAGTACAAAATGTATGAAATGAAAATGCTCCGAGTACTTAAATAGTTATCATAAACAAACGTGTAAATGGAAGGTATACAGGTGCACGCACAAAGCAGAAGTACTTTTAAACATATGGATTATTTACATCATAATAAAGTTGATCCCTTTTTAGGTATAATCCACTTGGTCTGACAGCAGTGGGTCCAATTCTCTGTTTGTCTAATATTACATGGGCTATACCCTTTTGGTCTAGGAACAAGTTTTCCTTGGTCTAATTCTCCCATGGTCTAATGGCCAATTGGTCTATTTGCCAATTGGTCTAATAGCCAAATTATCTTATTGCATTTTGGTCTAATTGCAAAATGAATATTTTGTCTATTACCAGATTGTAACCAGAAGTGACCAAGTTGCGTTAGACGAAATGGGAATTAGACAAAGAGGTAAAAGGGCGAAATGGCAATTAGACCAAATTTTAATTAGACAAACTGGTTATAGACAAAATGGAATTAAAGACTAAAGGGGCAATAGTCAAAGTAGGTTTGGACCAATTGGCAATTTACCCCTTTATGTAACACAAAATGAGATGGAAAATATAAATGCTCATTGTTTATGATATGATATCAATGCTGCTGAGTAATATAATGCTTAGCAGTTTCATGTCTGATATTACTTGATGATCTTAATCCATTTTGTACTAAGCCCGCATGCAGGATGAAAAAATGGAGACCGATCATTTCAGTCATTGTCATAATTGTTGCATTGAATGAATAAAAAACGATTCCATGACAATTGCTTGGCTACAAATTCCACACACTAATCGAATGACCAACTTCGACCCTGAACTTACCAATATAACCTACCCTAAACCTAACCCTACACTGTAAAAAAAAAGGTAACTCGCAAGAAATGAGTAAACTAATGCTTTATCTCCCAACGGAGTAAACTAATGCTTTACTCCAACGGAGTAAACTAATGCTTTACTCCAACGGGAGTAAACAAGCTTTACTCCCAACGAGTAACTTTTGTTATAATCTAACAGAGTCAAAGGTAACTCGCAAGAAAATGAGTAAACTAATGGTTAATGGTTTACTCCTTTCGAAGCTAGGATTAGGAATGATACATAGATGACTAAAAGTTAACTCTTTCTTTGAGTAACATTTACGCTGCAACCGCATGAGTAATATTATTATTACTCAGTAACATATTAGCATCAACCGCATGAGTAATATTTTCTTACTCAATTTCACGCGAGTTACCTTTTTGCTCAATATTGGGTAAGATTTTACTCATTTTTTTTAGAGTGTAAACCTAACATAAAACACTATTGCAACCCTAACCGTTCATGTTAAACAAAATAAAGCCAAGAGCAATTGTCGCAGGAACAAATGTCGTGTCACCTAAAAGACTTGTATAATTCAAATTATAAGACATTTATACCTTATACTAATGGGTGTATTTGTTTCAATATTAAATGAAAATAGTATGTTGAAACAATGCTTGACTATCGTGGTTCATTTGGCTTCGTAAAAACACAGTATGCAACGGGTTAAAGGTATGGAACTTGCGACTAGAGAACGCAATAATTTTTTGTTCTTGTCCATGCAATCAGCACCGAACACATGCGGAAAGCAGCGAGAGCGAATCCACCGGATCGTCCCTTACATCTCAAACTCCAACCGACGCGCACCTCTTAAAGGTTCAGCCCCCACTTTATTCAAGGACAAATTCTGCCTTTTGACACTGCGAAATCGACACACAATGTGGATTATAAAGAGAAAAGTCACTCTTTGGTGAAGAATTTTAGATTGGAATGAAGCTTGTTGAATAATTGAAGTACTTTCATATAAAACGTGCAAGTACTCAAAATGTATATTTGAGAAATAATTTGACAAAATCCATGATTATAATGATTTTAAGAGTGCACATCTGGGTAAATATGAATAAGCCCTTCAAATCAAGGTTTCCACTAGACACTGTACAGAGATATATTATTTTCATCTTCCTCCTCTTTGTGCACCTAGTCTCTTACATACATCGGCGATCGAGGCTTTCCAGCCCAAGTACATCTTGCATTTGGAATCAATTACAACATATAAATGTAAATTTGAATCATATCTGATGATCTGTAATGTGATAGTATCTGTGCTACAAGCCAGATGATATACTTATCCATATATTTTATACGCTACCATTCTCTATCCTTATATTTTTCTAGTCAATACTCTATTGTATGTCCCTTCTCTTCTTATTTTTGTATATACCATTAAACTGAGTTGTAATTTTCCAATGCTGTTTAGAATGGTTCTATTTACACATGCTTTGTTTGATAATCTTTCAGTGAACATGGTCAAAGGCACTCCTAGGATTCTTCCCCAGAACCCCACTTCGGCAGCTTGATTTTTTGTTTTTTGTTCATGGTTTTGTTCAACGTCTGGTTCCCAAAGCCATTCATAGCAAGCTCACAGCCTCAATGTCCTGCCTATTTAGTCTTTTGGTCAAGCGAACCAACAGTTCTTGCAGATCATTCGAGGAGCTCCGCGTGCGACATTGTACTCATCGGCTGCTGATGGAATATCATTGCTCTCAATGATCCGGAAAGTCCCTGAATATCCGCGCAAGATTAGTGTAAATATTTGCAATTTCTTCTACATCAGCCCACTAAACTGCTGCATCAGCGACTCGGCTGAGGGACGTTTCGATGGTGTTTTCTGGAAGCAAGGCTTGAGGATCTTCTTGATGTCAGGGGTGAGTTTGTCCACTCCTGCTGGCATGACATTCTCCCCCATGAACTTACGGAGGAGGGCCATCTGGTTGATGGTCCTAGGCCACAGAGGCTCTCCTGAGAATAGCTCCAAGAAGGTACATGCTAAAGACCAGACATCCGATGCTGATGTAGCGGCCATGTTACCCTCCTCCGCAGTACATGTCTCAGGAGGCATGTAGATGATTGTACCTCTGGCACCTACCATTGTCGCTTGTGACATGGTAGATCTGGTCTTGATATGGGCAAGACCAAGGTCACATAGATATGGCCTCTTTGTCTTGGTTTCAATCTGAGTGAAGCAGGATAAAAGTCAAGACAAAATATAAATTTAATGAAATATAAGAGATTTTTGCATAAAAACACGTCTGAAATTATTTCAAAATCATTTATTTATATAAATATGTCGTTATTTTCTTTTTTTATACGAGATGCGAAAAGAATCAATTTAATTCGGAAGGGATACAAAAAAAAATGAAAGAAAGACAAAGACAAAGGTAAAATGAGAGAGAAAAGGAAAGGGGGCAGAGAAACAAAGAGAGAGGGAGAGAGATAGAGAGAAAGGGAGAGGGGACGGTTATAGCGGTGGAACATTGTGAATTGTGTTTAAAGAAACATGGCAATTTCATACGTACGATCACATTTTGTGGTTTAATGTCCAGATGAAGGATTTTACAATGGTGAAGATAAGTGACAGCTGACAGAAGGTCTCGAGAGAGCTTGACTTTTTGCAGGTACTCATATTGATTGCCGTCCTACAGTAGAAAAAAAAAATGATATAAACAAAAGAGGATATAGGCCTAGTAATCGATGAAGTTTGCAATGATTAATAGGAATAGTTATCCATGGACATTTGTCAAAAGAATTTAAACTAATACATATCACACATACGGTACATACACATGTATGTGAAATACAAAGGCCAAAATAAACTAGAGCGAAAAACTAATAATTATCGAAAATGACGTGCAAAATGAATGTTTCACATAGTTGTTATGAATGTCTTTTAGGGTGATTGCACAACTCAAGTACATGAGTCAATTTTGAACTTTGCACTTACTTTGAAGATGATTTTCATGAGATTACTGCCATCGATGTACTGCATGACAATCATAGCTTGGCTACAGGTATGTTGATGACCAACAGCCATCAGTTGAACAATGTTAGGATGAAGGGCACGCCTGCGTAAGACCACATAAAACTTATTCAGAATGTTCTTTAGAATATCTAAAATATTCTTATCAAAACTGATTCTATCTACCCTGCATATCAATTCTACTCCACGTGAAATGTAAATCTAACGTATGACATTAAATCTTAACATAAAGACGCGTCCATTATTTGAGGAAGGGAAACGCAGACATTTACATTCAGAGTTTAGTTTGAAAGCACGCAGCTGAAAAACAAAACCCGCTAACGGTGGGAAGCGACGATTGACAACATGCATGCAATTATTACTAGCGCACAAAAACTCGCCTAAGAAAATTTCCCTGTCGGTAAAATGGAATTGTCAGTCGATCCGTTCGAGGAAATTAGTCCTGGACATGAAATAAATAATTGAACTTTTATCATAGTTTTCGTAGGTAGATGCTTCAGACCAGATTGGGGAAAAAGACATTTTGGCAAGCCTATAACACCATTGTGCTAAAGTTGTAATCAAATCTTTATTCACATAGATTGATGTTCTAACGATTATTGATATAAATAGTGACTTTGTCACATCTTGGCGAGACGCCGTCCACATCGATATGCATCGTGATATGCTGGAAATATTGACCATCGAGTAAAGATTCGTTTGTGATAATGTTCAAATAGTGACAGGCACTTTTTTTTAACACAATCGAGATAATGTACCATATTGGAAAGCTGAGAATTTAAGCTTTTAAAAACTGCTTGATCATTAAGGATGTAATATAATTATGCGTAATCGAGGAAATGACTAATGCGCGTATGAGCTATTTTGAGAGCAAAATTGGCCATATTTGTACAGGAATTTGATCTACTAGGAATTTCGAATTGGACACAAGTGACAGGACTTTTTCCCTTTGCAATAAGTTATTCTATTTTTGAAAAATTCGGACTCTTAAGCGTACTTATTCAAGTTGATCATTTCTTTGAAAAGATGGTTTGCTCGCCATAATCAAGAAAACAAAGTGAAAAAATGTGCAAATACAAAAAGTCTATGGCCGCGTTCGCTTTGCGTAGAGTGATAGCGCCCTCTTCCCCTTAAGTTTACAACTAGAATTGATATGGCGTTAGATGGCATATATGGTGTAAACTAAACTTTCAACAACGTATGTTGTTTGTATAAAAATATAATCCATGGTGCAAAAATAGTTTGACTACAAACATTTTAAATATTTTGAAGTACATTACCCCCCCAAAAAAAAGGGGGGAAAATAAAAGCATTATTTCACCATTTAGGGCATTCAGCAGGTAGTTCAAAATCCGGAATATTTTGAAACGAAATGGGGGGGGGGGGGGTGTGATTCCATGAGCATATTGTTGTGACATAATCATCATCATTCGCAATTCGATCACGACGAAGTAGAATGTGGCTGGTAGAAATTTACACTTACTTGTGAATAGCGACCTCCTGCTCAACTTCAGCATCCTGGCTACCTTCAGTAGTAAGCAGCTTGACTGCAACAGGAGTGCCTCTCCATTGTCCTTTATGCACTTCACCAAAGCCCCCTTTTCCAATCATTTCCATCAGCTTCACCTCCTTAGGGTCCTTTATGATATGGACACCGCGGAAAGAATCATCTAAATAAAAGAAAACACATACATGTATGTAATACGGTTTCAATGCACTATGATTGTTTACATGGGAAAGGTGTGTACACACCAAGAGTAAGTCACTCCAATAACACAGTGGAAAGAGTAACATTAAACACACTAGAGCGAGTCACTTCATTATTAATGAAGTGACTCGCTCTTAATAAAAACAGGGGCAAGGTGCAACATGGAACACATTGAAATTAAGAGTAAGTCGCTCCACTGAGACAGGGATACAGCCGACACGGAACACACTTACACTAAGAGCAAGTCACTCCACTGAGACAGGGTTAAGGTGCTACATGAAACACACTTACATGAAGAGTAAATCACTCCATTAAGACAGGGGTAAGGTGCGACATGGAACACACTTACATTAAGAGTAAGTCACTCCATTAAGACAGGTCTAAGGTGCGACACGGAGCACACTTACATTAAGAGTAGGTCACTCCATTAAGACAGGGGTAAGGTGCGACATGGAAAACACTTACATTTAGAGTAAGTCACTCCATTAGGACAGGGGTAGGTGCGACACGGAAAACACTTACATTGAGAGTAAGTCATTCCATTAAGACAGGGTTAAGGTGCGACATGGAACACATTAAGAATAAGTCAATCCATAAATAGGGATAGAGGCGACATGGAACACACTTTCATTAAGAGCAAGTCATTCCATTATGAAATGGGTTCAGTGCTACATGGAACATACTTACATAAGAGCAAGTCACTCCATTAAGACAGGGGTAGGTGCGACACAGAAAACACTTTCATTAAGAGCAAGTCATTCCATTATGAAATGGGTTAGGTGCTACATGGAACATACTTACATAAGAGCAAGTCACTCCATTAAGACAGAGGTAAGGGGTGATATGGAACACATTAACATTTAGAGTAAGTCATTCCATTAAGACAGGGTTAAGGTGCTACACGGAACACACTTACATTAAGAGTAAGTCACTCCATTGAGACAGGGATAGAGCCAACATGGAACACACTTACAGTAAGAGTAAATCACTCCATTAAGACAGGGGTAAGGTGCGACATGGAACACACTTACATTAAGAGTAGGTCACTCCATTAAGACAGGGGTAAGGTACGATACGGAACACACTTAGATTCAGAGTAAGTCACTCCATTGAGAAAGGGGCAAGGTGCGATAAGGAACACACTTACATTAAGAGTAGGTCACTCCATTAAGGCAGGGGTAAGATGCGATACAGAACACAACTAAGGATTTGATATGGAAATATCATTATAAGAATTGAAGACGAACCTGAGACTGAGCCTCTTGGTGATTCAGTTGGATCATTGCGTTCACGATGATCTACGCTACTTCCCCCGCTGCTAGAGCTAGGCTTCTCTCCACCGTCATTCGTATCATCCACATTCACGAAGGAACTATCATCACCTTCCCTTCTGAAAACGAACGACATTCTTTTGGTTTAGTATAGGCTTCTCTAAACCTTTATACAATAACTTGAGTCTTGGTAAAATTAAACAAATGTCGCACTAGATGTCCAAAATACAAATATCTCTAAGGAGATTTTGTAGAACATGTCTTTTATACATTAGGTGGGAGTGAACAGAGGAATATACATGTACGTTTCCGAAAAGATATTTTCTTATACAGTGGTGGCCAAAATTATTAGAACACCTGAACCTACACAAAGTCTATGGGATTATCAATGCCCTAGTTCAATTGCCGAAATCAGATTAAAGATATCTTCTGTGTGCCATGAGCTGTCATGACTTTTTAGCATAGGGTCTTAGGTATATGTAGACATCAAATTTATATAGTTTTGACCGTCTGGTAGAGCGGAGCATTAAAAACAGTTGCGCTATGCGCTTTTGGTTTCCCCATAGACTTGTGTATTAAACATGCAGTCCAAATGCAAAAAAGTAAAATGCCAATTACATATGCCAATTGCTCAAAAAGTATTTGAGGTAGAAGTATGAAACTTAGCAGGCTTGTTTATTCTAGTATACCTCAAATACATGCTAAGTTTCAGAAAATTTGGTCAAATGGGGAGGTGGATTCGCCCCCAAACTTGGTGGTGAGATGACCAAAATAACAATGCCCATTGAAATTAAGACTTTTTTTTCATTAAGTGAAGACACTCCTTGTAAATGTACATTTTTTAAAAGGAAATTTCATGAACAATTAAAATATGTTGAAATATTAAGGGTCATTGGAACGGGGGACTTAAATAGGGGCACTGAATTAAAAATTTGGGGCCCTTCAAAAATAATTAAAAAATCCCCACATAAGATGTAACTACTTCACCCTGTGTTGTTATGAATGCCATTTTTGACATCCTCAGGAATTTTCCTTTCAGAATATGCTTTTGTAGGGAGAAACTTAAAATGTTTAACGTTATGACACTTTGATCCTGAAAGGGGTAAGATTTTTTAGATTTTTCAATCGGTGGTGTAACATAAAAAAGGGCGACTTGGGGCGAGTTCCCAACGCATGGCTTTGTTAATTTAGTTTTTAAAGCATAATGATGATATTCGGAGACATTCCAAACAATTTATAGGTATTTAAATGATCAACTGAATGAAAATTACTAAAATCATTTAAATATGCTTGGTGTTCTAATAATTTTGGCCACCACTGTATATCTGTAGGAATATATTTGATTGGAAGTATTGTTCTTTAAAATATGATTCTCCCATTTGCTTCATGATATCTACCAGATTTCTCTAAGCAACGGTCTTTCAAGTTCAATATAATTTATTACAGTAATCAAGAAACTGATTTCAAATGTCCCGTGACCTGTTTCACAAACAGTTAAGTTTGATTTACATTCGTACTTGAATTCCAAGTTCTATGCCATATATTAAGGATTGCCTCATTGGTAAATCATGCTAAGGACGCATGCTACAAGAAAGTCTTTCAATGAGGTTAAATTAAATTACCAGATACGGTTGAAATTAAAGTGCGACTTTAAGCCAAGCTTGACTCTTTGTAAAACATCACCCAGGTTATGGAGTAGTTTACTTGAAACGTTTATTTTATGGAAAGATATTCCAAATTCTGCTCGTACCTCTCCAACTTGCGAGCAATGTGCTCCAAGACTTTACGAATAGCCCCCTGTTTGATATAGTTCAGCGGTGTGTGCTTCTTGAGATTCGTTTGGTTGATGTTTGCACCTTCTTGTACTAAAAAGCACATCAGAGATGTGAGTGGCTTGGTAATACCATTATCACGATACTTCTTTCGGAACTGGGAGACAAAAAGCGCACAAAAATAAAGTAAACATTTAAAACAATTTAATAATTCGATGGTTTCACGAATTATGATATACAAAATGACTAGTCAAATAAAGGAGCAGGAAATAAGGTATACAATGGTATAAGTACAAATTCATACCAAACAGAATCTTAGAAATTAAATTGAAAAGACAACAACAGAAACGTAAACGTACCAACCATTTTAATCAGGTAGATTGATATAAATGTAATAAATGTAGATATTTATATCACAAAATCCAGATCAGTCCTAGCAATACAAGATTCCAAATTAATTCATATGTAGAGCAGATTGAGGTAAGGATTTTGTTGGACCGCAGGATTCGCGTTTGTTTAAAATCAAAGGGGAAGCTGTGGTCCTATGGTTGAAGACGTTGGCGGATTAAGTAAAAAAAAATTGGTTCGATACCAGGCAGAGGACATTTTTTTTGCATTATTGGTATTTTTACAAAACTCAAACAATATAACCTAAATAACACGTTTCTTTTTTCTGTAGTATACATTACTGCATATATATATATATATATAAATATATATATATATATATATATATATATATATATATATATATATATATATATATATATATATATATATATATATACTTATATATATACTTATAATATACTTATATCCAAGACTTAAATTTAGCATTGTTTTATTTTGTAGATTATTATTACTATGTCATTTTATAGTCATTTCTACTTGAGAATTTGAGAGCTATATCTTCCTTACATTTCTGTTAATTTTCAGATGGTTTCCGAAGAAGTCTATTAAAGACGAAAGCTTAAACTGAAGCATAGTCTCCTGCGTCACTCCTTTGCTTTGAATTCTCTATATATCACATTATATATATATATATATTTTTTTTTGTAGAAGATGGTTTAGAGCATAGATTACCTGCTTCAGAGTATCAGAATCTGGAATCTCCTGTCCCTGTCTGTGTTTCATGACTGCAATATGGAGACAACTATCCCCATCGCCGTCCGATGAATTGACATCGGCACCGTGACTGATCAGGTCTTCGATGATAGGAGTACGACCACGAGCCACTGCCAGTACCAGTGGCGTTTGATGCTGTTCATTGTAGAGATCTATGGCACATTTTCCCTAAGGAATAGAGAGAGAGAGAGAGAGAGAGAGAGAGAAAGAATAGATGAAGATGAAAGGGTATAGGTATATGAAATGTAATGATGACAATGAAAATAGTCATAATAAATCTAAAATCCACATGGTTGACAGGCAATATCTCCTGGCTTTATTTTGTCAGAGATGTAGGGTTATTTTAGGGTTAGCCAGGGTTCGTTTCCAGGACTAGTTAGTCACTATAATTTCTTTCTTCAGTTGAAACAATCTCATGCTCTTGTAATGGAATTGCAAATCATGAGAGCCTAGCTCAAAATAAACATTGATATTTTATCATAGAAAAAAACTATAGCGTAACTTCCTTGCATGCAGTTACGTTTATATAATATATATTATTTGAGTATTGAAAATCACAAATGCACCAACAAAGTATGGCGAGCACATATTAACGGCACTACTAACTTTATTTAATCTATCTTTGTCCCTATTGTTCTGTTTTATATATTTTCTACCAAATTCGTTTCACAATAATTATTTATTTCTTAGATATGAACAGTTAAAATTTTTGTATGATCCCGGGAGAAGTAACAAGTTCTCTCAGTAATATAAATCAATTATTAAACCAAAGAGCTTGATATTATACCTCTGTGATGAGTATTTGTGCGATGTTACGATGATCGTTATGGACTGCAAGGTGAAGAGCCGCGTAACCATCATCTTTCCGGATGTCAACCAATGAACGTTGCTTTTTGAGCAAAAGACGAGTAGCGCTAAGCACAAACAACAAAACAAAGCAGAGTAAAATATATCATGCGTGTCACTTTGACCAGAAACATCAACATGTTCACACGAAAGAATAATAAAACTTCTGCACGAGAAACATGAGATACAGAAATACGTAAAAGGGACATAGGCCTAGGCCTACATGTATTTTTACAATTGTTTATTTACACATTTGGGAAGATAAATAAAGTTTGCGTTTAATCATTTGGTATTTACTTCAAAATATCTCAAACTAAATTTTCAGAACCATCCTGTTAATAAAAAAGAATAAGCTTAGAATGAATCTACTAAAGGGGTATTTCACCATAATTTATAACGGCGAACGCTTTCTTTCTTTTTTTTCCCCGCCAACTTTTCAAACAAATGTAATGTAGGGGTGAATGGTTGCAAACGTAGCGACTTCGGGTGCTTCTTTACGAGCAGGTAGATTTCGTAATAAGTTGAAAACATTTGTAATAATATCTACATTCACAAAGAAGTTTTGAATAGTTTTTGAGCTTTTAAAGCGTTCACAAACCCTGTGATCTGTTCATAAATACTTTGCAAATATTCACAAACGTTTGCTATCGTGAGGACAAACCTATTTTAGCTTATGCTTGCCAAAAAACTATTATTGAACATTTTTAACCTGGCAAACTTTTGAATATTTATGATCGAGGTCGATAATGTGGAACTTACTGTGGATTGTCTGTCAAGGCGGCATGGTGTAGCGGATTAAACCCCTTTCTATTCTTCACTTTCAAGTCGATGTTTCTTGCGTTTATGAGGAGCTCCGTAATTTCCTTTTGTTTCTTTCGTATGGCATCGTGCAAAGGAGTGTCTCCAACTTGGTCCTAAAATTTAAAAGACTTTGTTATAATTTTCACAATCCATACTTTCTAACTTATTTTAAGCACATATTTTAAATTGTTTCATACTAAAAAAAAATGAACTTCTTTTTTCGAAAGTTCAATAAAAGCACCATTTGATGATAATCTTACCAAAAAAAGAAAGAAGATTTTTCATGATTTAGTACATAAACATCATGTACACTTTCTTGAAAAAATAATATTCTTTCACAAAATAATATTTTTCAAAGATTATCTTGTCAGATCGTGCAGGTGATCTAAAAACAATTGAAGATTCCACACAACTGAATGCTAAATTCCTAAATAGATCAAGTCTCATGCTTTATTTAAATCTTACTTGTAGATTTGGATTACAGCGCTTGTTCAGGAGCACCTTCACACATTGGATGTGGTTCTTTGAAACGCCGATATGAAGAGGGCTTCGACCTCCCTTGACGTTCACTGTATTGGGGTCAGCTTGGTGGTCTAACAAGAACTGGACAATTCGTTGGTTATCTCTGTCAACAGAAATTAATATTACAATGTATCAGAAACAAAATGTAACTGATAGGATTGAACTCCAGATGCGGTACGTCCATAAACATCACGCGGCATCCTTACTTTGAGTCCATTAAAAAACGCACAAGGCTTTATTTCCCTTATTGTTTTTCTTTTCTTATTTATCTATTTATTCATTTTCTCAAGCAATAAATAAAAATATGCCTGTTAATCCCACCAGTTTTGATACATTGACAGGTCTCTTCGCTTGTAAAACAAGGGTTTCTTGGGGAAAGATATCTGTTTCTCAGACACCTGATCCACAAAACATCCACTGGTAACACCAAGGATAATAGCTTTTATTATCCATGGTGATGATCAGTACAAAGACCATATTTGTCAATAATGACATATTTTCCCTGATTGAATCATGGATGCCACAACATATTTTGCTGATCCTGTAGATGGTTAGGGTTAGGGTTAGGGTTAGGGTTAGGGTTAGGGTTAGGGTTAGGGTTTTGCCAGTGATAATGAGTCTATAATGACGGATGCACGTCTATATACAGATCGGTATCACGGATAATAACAGTCATTATCCATGATCAAGCCAGGGATAATTTGTGGATCGGCTGTCTCAGAATTGCTTGTGGGGGCATATTTTGGGAGTATATTCTGAAATTATCTTGACAATTCGAAAGAAATAACTAAGGGGGCCGTCACACTGAGGTCGTTCTATAACGTTCTTGCCCGTTTTTGCCCGTTTTTAAAAAAAATGCTGAACGGGCTTTGGTCGGGTTGGAACTTATAACTTTGAAAAATAATTTCTTGAATACGATGCTAGGCAGTTCATAAATAGTTCTCGTTACGTCAATTCCGTCTTTATCGCGTCCGCAATACGTTGTTATCCAGTTCAGAACGAGTAAACTGCTCGTTCACTCTATACCGTTCGTAGCACGTCCAAACGGTCACTAAAAGTGCCTATGCGCAGCATGATAAAAGTTAGGTACCACGTTCGTAGTACGTCCTTCTCGTTCAGAGTAAGTCCTACCCGTTTAAGGAACGTTGTCACTACGTTTAATTTTAGAACTTGAATAATTAATATACAATGCTCGTTTGTATGACGTCCTAGCACACCTTTAGAACGATTTAAGTACGGCAATTTCGTTTGTAGTACGTCCATCTCGTTTCAGGTACGTTGCCACCCCGTTAAATTTTAGGACGAGATGGGCGCCCGATTTTTTTAAACACTTTTTTGGAAATCCGACCGAGCTAGTCCATGAAGTTCGCAAACAGATCGTAAGAAGTATTTACTACGTCCACTCAGTTTACACACAGACTATGCCCGTTCGGCAAAATTTGCAAGGACGTAGTAGGAACGAGCTCAGTGTGACGGGGGTATTAAAAGGCAAATGATATAGAGTAAGGAATAAAACCTAATTTTCAGTCTAAAACTCACTGATGAACTGCATTGGCTAAGGCAGTGTCTCCATCATCATCTTTGACATTGAGTTTAGCCCCTCCCTTGATGAGAAGCTCAACGATCTGAAGGTTACCTTGATATGCTGCTAGGTGGAGGGGTGTGTTCTCCTGAACAACTACGTTCACCTAGGATAGGAGAAGGGGAGAAATCGAAAGGGAGACATAGCGATGTAAGTACAGGAGCTTGTGGGTGATGGTTCTAAGCAAGAAACATATTAGCATACATTTTTATTATCATTATTATTAAGAAAGGAGAAAAATAATTGAGCTGATATAGGATTCGGATCGACAATGAGTATGTAATGAGAGAACATTCAGACTGGGGACGTACTTAAGAAAGAGGTGAGCGGAAAGAGGGAGAGGGAGACAGAGGGGGAGAGCAGGGACAGAGAATATTACCGACTAAGTAAGGGCACCGCAGAGAAAGTTAAGGGGTGATATCTTTTGAGAAAAATAATGTTATTCGTATACGCCATGAAACAAAGTATGAAGTAAAGTTGGAACTATTGAAAAAATGCCTTTAGACCTTCCCCATGCTTTAAATTACAATGGCAATGTTAAAAAAAAAAAAATGAAAAAATGAAATGATAAAATGCATATGTTTCTTACAAATCCTTTGTTCTTCTTGAGTGCCTCCGCGACCCGTTTGGTATCGCCTTCCATGACGGCTTTGATGAATCCTCTAGCACTTTGGGCATTGACTGTACCATCATCTTCGGCGGCTGCTTCTGCTGCTGCTGCTGTCATCATCTGACGTATGTCACCAGAGTCGACAAGTCCGAGTGGGTCGATCATCCGCTTCAGCAAATGTGCCATCAGTTCTTTAACAACAAGATTGAAGGTGTAAGTCAATATAATGCATGACATAATATATAAGGTCCTAAACTAGTATATCAGAGCTAAAACTCTACTGCAAGCTTTGATCATTTTCCCCCGTTGTT
Source organism: Paracentrotus lividus (assembly GCA_940671915.1). Taxonomy (NCBI): domain Eukaryota; kingdom Metazoa; phylum Echinodermata; class Echinoidea; order Camarodonta; family Echinidae; genus Paracentrotus; species Paracentrotus lividus. The sequence continues at coordinate 27,929,173 of CALNVZ010003431.1, read as the reverse complement.
CTGGGAATCAAACATTTATACTCTCTTGAGAATAATAATTATAATAATAACTCCATGTAAAAGATTTCGTTTATCATTATACCTGCTCTAAGGTCTTGCTCAAAGATTCCCTCTAAATCGGAAGTGCCATGCTCGATGAGGGTGAGTGCTTCCGGGTTGAAAGTCCAGAATGCTCCACCCACATTGACCTTCACGTCACCATCTGCATCTATGAGAAGGACACGCCCTTCTTCACCAAGAGCCTGTAGTTGTGATGATAATGATATTCATTTTCAAGCACAGTGCATGTCACGTTATCATTATTACTGTTATTATTGTTACGATTATCATTGTAACGATTATTATCATCATTATCTCCTAGGGCACGAGAACGTGGATTAGCGTCTTTCCAAAGGAAGTTACCAAAGTGCTTTTTACTAAGACTGTTTTACCGTGGACCAATGCCGATAAAATGAGAGAGACGGAGAAAGAAAAAAAAAACCCTAATAGAATGCCACTGGTATCCTTCTTTGTCAAATAGTCTACTGACATTGATCTAACAATTATTCGAACCCTAATGCGGCGGTCACAACTCGTCGTAGGCTACGGGGCACGTGCCATCAACGTAGCCTGCGATGCATGTGCAATGCACGCACAGGTCCTGGGTCAACTTCTGCGATTCCTGCGTTTCTGTAGTAAGGGTATTGTAAAAACTTCCTGCACGTCGTACATGCACTGCACCTGCAAGGTACCTCCGCTGCACGAATTTTCTACGAAATCCGTCGTAGGGAGTTGCACGTCGATGGTACGGCGAGTTGTGACCGCCGCATTACATGTGATCATTAGATAGGCACTTTTTCAAGAGTCAAGATCATTTTATGCACATATAATTCAATTAAGCCACATCCAATAGCTTTTAATGGAGGGCTTGACAAAAGATTGAAAGAGATAAAGAGAAGGGGTTATCTGACCTTTGACATCTTAATGTTCCATCCGCCATGTTGTTTCTGTAGTTCTTTGACCTGTGATTGGTCAGACATCACACGGACTTTATCTCCAGCATTGAACGATGGTAGCTACAATTCAAATACAAAATAGAGATCATGATAATCGTTAATAGAGTCATACTTGATTAATGACAACGATATCCGTAACAACATTCTAGCAACATACGTTCATATTCTAATTTTTAAACGTCTGGATTTTCAATAAGTCACATGATCAATGGAGTTTTGACATCGATAGCAATAATACCTTTCCTGCACACAAAAAAGGAGAAAGAACAAAAATGTGTTGATGTAATTGATAGAAAATTATCCAGAAAAAACTAGGTTAATATTGCAAGAAAGAAACAAACAAACAAAAACATTCGTCAGCATAATAGGGGATTTGTTAAAAATTTATTTCAATTTCTAATGTGCCACAACTTGAAAATATAGGAAGTACATGTACCTTTGTGACTGCAACAGGGTTAAAAATCCAAGTTTCTCCATCTGGGTATTTGATTCTGACGTCACCAATTGAGGTAAGACTTAACAATCTCCCCACCTTCCCAACGCACTGTGGGAAGAGAAAAGAATATAGCGGGGATGAGGGGGATCCGATATATGAGAAACGCAAAAAAAAATAAATAATAAAATTAAAAAAAAAATAATAAAAATCGGTATAAAAAGTTCTTTATTAATATTATTATTTGAGAATTGGTACAAATTACATGATCAATGCCTGCTTAAACTGCTTTTGTTATAATTAGTAAAACTAAGTAATAGCGCCAAAGAGAGGGGAAAAAACTATATGTCAGTAGAGAGAGAGAGAGAGAGATAAAGAGGCAGAAAGAGAGAAAGGGGGAGAGAGACGGAGAGGTAGACAGAGAGACAGACGGGGGGGGGGGGGGGGGGGGCAAAAGCAACTATAGCCTACTTCTGATCCTACATTTTCAGTTTGAATGAGCTAACGCTTATAAATCTGTCTAAACAATTTGTAAAGTAGTTCAATCATACTGCGCATCTTATTTTGTTCTTCACGTAATCTGGTAATATACCATTTCAGTGAACGTTTTTATTTTCCTCATGTCATAGCAGGACACAGCATACCTTCTCCATTCCTGAAGCCCATCCACCATGGTGTTCTTGTAGTGGTTTGAGGATATCTTTCTCTAACTTGACCATCACTCGATCACCAACCTCAAGTGTGTTGAGCTCTCCTGCAAGAAAATATAAAGAACGAAGTATGATAAGGAAAAAAATTGTTAAAAGGGGAACTTCCAAAGCTTGTCCTACAAAGCAGATTTCAATTTCCTGTTAAGTCAAGCAACCTTTCCTCGAAAGATGCCAGTTGCTGTCTTGGTCGTTCCTATACCTAGCACTTCTGCATTCATGAAATTGTCACAGGAATGAATAGTTCAAGATTAATTTTGTCCATGAGGTATGAAATTAGGCGATATTAGGCGATATATATATGCTCCTCCAATGCTCCAAATATCGCAACTATTATTATTATTATCATTATCATTATTATCATGTCCGACGCGGAAGGATGCCGAAATTACATTATTGCTACCTGAAGTCCACCCTTCCTGGTCCAGTGGCCACACATGAATCAATATGCTGTTATTTATAGTTATTTATTCTCAGTTAATGTTAATAATTATAGTTATTCATTCTAAGTTAAGAGGATGGCTTTAGGTGTCCGGACACCTAACAAAAATGGAGCCCTTTTCTTTTTTTGTTTATTATTTTGTCTCAGGAATAAGCCAAAAAATATAGGTTGAATATTGCTTATCATCATCAATATTTTGTTCCCTCTAATATTTTCCAACATTCTGTACTAAAAAAAAAAAAGAAAAAAAAAATCAATGATATATCTTGTAAACCTTTTCAAACGGCTAGGTGACCTGACACCCAACCCGTCCGGACATACTGGGTATACTTGTCTCATTATCGCTCACTTACCAAATTTAGGAAGATGGTCTTTGTAGTATGCGCACCCCGAGGCCGCCTTGACGCACTTGATATCCACTTTACCATCGTGTCCCAAGCGATATTCATAGCTCCCACCAGCATCCCAGCGAATCGCTATGGCACTCCGAGGGATGTTGGCCCAACTACGTTCACGATCGAGTACCAAGCCAGTCTTTCCGGTGCCACCTGTTGAAAAATCAGGTAAAATACATCCGGCAAGAATATTAATTAGCATTTCGAATATATAAAAATACAAACAAAGTTTATGCCAAACAAGGTCTATGACTATTAATCAAACATCTGTTCTGTTTATTTATTTTTTGGTGGGGTGGGGAGAATCATTGTTTAATAATACATAATGATCTTTTGAATATTTTAGTTACTGTTCTCACTTGTTGAAATTACCACCTAAAAAAAAACACCCTCGGTTAAAACTTTGTATGTATAAATTCATGAAGATTATGATGCATTTGTTATAAGTATAAATCAAATTCTAAACTTTCTTTGAGAAAATTCCGCAATGTTTCAACGAGGCACTCCGAAACCCCGACGTAGACTCATTCTCCAGCATGATGATGACGAGTGTTCCTTGTCGAAACGTTGCAGAATTTTCTTAAAAGTGAGTTCGAATTTAGATTTATAACCCCACTTTATTTCCATGTCCATGGTTTAGAGGCGTATTGCGAATGTCATCCCGATAGACCAGTCATATAGCTTCACTCCGCAAAACCTAGGAGGTATTTTTTTTCCTCAGGAGATAAACCCTCCACTATTAGTAGGTATGAAGAGGCGTGGCGGTAGTAGGAGTAACGATATTCTTACCATCCTGTTGCTCCCATTTCCAGTCCTTTCCTCGGGTCACCTTGGCTCCACTACACAACCCTTTTGCCTCGGTCTTACGACAGGCCGATCGAGGTGTCATGACCTTACTAGAATAATCATCATAAAACAATAAAAGCAACCAATTAAACGTTTAGAAAAATGTTTTTAAAAAGCATTTGAGAAGAATACTGTTAATCACTGTCACCGAGAGGTACAACTACCTTATATGGTTTATTGTCGTGTTTGAGAGGAATATTTCACTTCATCAACATATTTTCAGTTATTTAACCTAAACACTTCTAGGAAGAAAAGCTCTTAGTAAATATAAGTCTATTCTAAATTCTAAATCTCAGAGAAGTATACATTTATATATCAAAATCTCAGAAAAGAATATAGGTTTATCATATATTTCGGAATATGTTCTTAATAACCTCTCAGAAGAAAAAGCGACCAGCACTGTCTTTATCAAAAATCTTTGAAAAGAATACATTATGTTTATCATATACTCCCTATAGCCAATCACAATCGCAGAACATTCATGAAATTAGATGCATGTATGTGCATCATAATCTCTGACAAAGAAAGGAAATGTTCATCATATTCATTAACAATAAAATAATTATAATAACCTTCGAGAGGAAAAAAAATCTGATTAGAATATACATATTTATTCTAAAATATCTGAGAATTATATGTTTGCATTATTTTCCGATTAAGAATACAAATAATCAATTATCATTAAACATTATTTTAAATTAATTTTCTTACCCTGCCGATTTTGGGACTATGATTCTGAGGAAGGAGTGTTTCAGATCGTGCTTTGAGGTCATGTAACATTTATTACAAAGATCAAAGTCATAGCAACTACTACACTTCCATCTGATCCCGGCGATATCATTCTCCTGACATGTATCACACATTACTCCATTGTGCTTGACCCCTGTGAATAAGAATGAGACAAATATAATAATAATAATAATTATAATAATTATACTTGCTTATATAGCGCCTAACACTTACTTTATCAGAAGTCTCTAAGCGCTCTACAATTATGCAGCATAATTACCCTGGCTATAGCAGTGCAGCTTTTACGCGCGCTGCGTTTCAAGGAATAAATATTCCTACCAGGTCTCCATTCACCTCACCTGGGTCGAGTGCAGCAAATTGTGGATGAATTTCTTGCCGAAGGAAATTAACGCCGGGTTGGGATTCGAACCTGCGACCCTCTGATTGAAAGGCGAGAGTCAGAACCACTACACCACGACGCTTCCATAAGGATTTGACATTAAATTACACACACACACACACACACACACACACACACACAAATAGTTATCATATTTCTTTATGGAACAATGTGCTATTAACATATCAGGGCAACCGGCATCCCCCAAGAACCGATTCTAAAATGTTCGGGAAACGGGCATATGCCCGGTTCTGAGTGTATGCCCGGTTTGATGGTGTGTAAACTCATGCATATGCCCGATTTCCGGGTCTCTCAAACACACGCACACACACACACACACACACACACACACACACAAATATTTATCATATTTCAACTTTACAGAACAATTTGATAATCTTAAGGGGTATCGAGAAAAAAAAAGCAGGGGGTGGGGGTTGCGTCCCTAAATTTTCAACACTGCCAAGTAATTCGTGAGAGAAGAAAATACGTTGGGAAATGCAAGGTGACTGTAACTAATGAACGGTCAAAATGACCTCATTCTAATTTGACCCTTCAGTTTCTTTCAGTGTATAGTGACCATGGTGACTGGTTTGGATAGTAGTAAACTCACCTGCAGCGGCGTTATCATAGACGAGGAGATCGTATTTGTCGTCGTAACCTGCCCGGTAATCAGCGACCTTGCCCATGTCCCAGCAAACCACAACGATCTTCTGATGCGCAGGGTTCGAGACTCCCTTCCCGATGGTAACCACTGTTCCAAGGTGACCTTCACCGTCATCCTGGTCAGACCATTTCCAGTCCGGACCTCGGACCACTCGGGTGCCGACTTTCATTGCCATGGCAACGCACCAAGAAGAGGCGTTTTGATGGCTTCTTCAAAACACGATGGTGCAGAGAACCAACTTCCGAAAAAAAAAAGATAAATGAGGGTAATTAAAACAAATATTCCTCGCAAATCATGTTCAGTGATTTTTAGTATGCGTTCATTATTGTATAAAGACGTGTCATCTCTTTTTTTTTTTTTTTTTTTTTTTTTTTTTTTTTTTTTTTTAAATATAATTCTCGTGTAGGCTAGGCCTATTGTTCTTGTGCTGGTGGAAAGCAAATTTTCGAAAAATTCGGGACTAAATAAGCCGCTTTTTGTTATATTCTAATGTGTAGTTTTAATAGAAGATATCTTTTCAAAGATGAAACTGAAATATTTGTAGTGTGCGCAAAATTAATATTTTATTACAAATCGTACAGATTCGTTCACGATGTTATGAAACACATTATCTATCAACCTGTAACGCTATGTTAAAAATATGAGATAATGGATTGGCTTTAATTTACAATATCGCTAAGAAAAAAAAAGGAAAACAAAAAAAAAAAAAAAAGAGAGAGAACGAATGTACATGTACATCGCATAGTAAACATATTTACACTGTTCGTCATAAAGGTGGAATATTTTTTCTGGCTCCAATGACGTTATGTTGCTCCGGCCTTAATTTCTTGAATGTGTTGGTCACCGCTTTAACTTTTCGAGGTCCCGGCTTTATATTGGACGTTCCCTCAACCCTTCCCGGGGATTTTTCTTCCAAAAAGTTTGCCACCCTCAGATGATGGCCATTTTCGTCATTTTTTCTTATTTTGGGGCCCCTTATTGTTTACCCGACCCGCTAAGGCGCCCTCAGTCCTACCCCAAGGAAACACGTCTGAGGTGTAGAGTTGTTATTGTTCTTTAAGTTAAATCTAATTATATGGTTACAGGCTTGACTCGTTTGTCTAGGGGAGGGGTCATAATTTATTTTGATTGGGGTTCAACATTGATTTTATTCATTTTTACATCATGGAAATTTCTATCTTCCCTAAATTGTATTGTAAAATATCAGCAAAACATAAATCAAAATAAAATATCACCAATAGTTACCATTTATACAACCTTGTCATCAAGGCTAACAAGAAAATTAGGGGAAAATGATGATAATTAAGGATTAAAGATTGTCTTTTATTTCTTTTGTTTTTTGCATAAAGGTGGAATAAAATATTCCGAATTTTCACCAATCACACTTTTTATTTCAACCCCTCCCCTAGACAAGAGACCCAAGCCTTTCCCCATAAATCTAGATTTAACTTAAAAACCAATAAAAACAGTACACCTTAGACGCGTTTCCTGGGTGTAGGACTGAGGGGGGCTTGATCGGCCGGGTAAACAAAAAAAGGGCCCCAAAATGAGAAAAAATGACAAAAATGGGCATCATGGGGGTTGACAATTTTTTTTTCGAAAACAATCTCCGTGAAGGGTTGGGAGAATGTTCAAATTAAAGCCAGGGCCCCGAAATGTATCAGCAGGGACAAACAAATTCAAGAACTTAAAGCCGGAGCAAAATCATGTCGCTATAGCGGCAAAAAAATATTCCACCTTTATGACTGACAGCGTATATTTTTCATTTTATTTTCATTTAAGTTTTATTTCCACAATATCTGCAAGCTAACAATGTTTACAATGTCGATAACATGTACAAAGTAATACAAGGAGTAAATATACAAGTAAACTGTATTTAAAAATTGAGTTGATAATGATACAAGTACAAAAGTAGATTTAATATCGGGCAGAAATGTAGGGGAAATCTTGGAAGCAAATTACATGTAGATAAGGCTCCCTTATCGATCTACGTATTTTTTAAAAAGAAAAATACGATACAACTATAAGAGGAAAGTAAAAAAGCATGATAAAATGAAGAGAAAAAAACACTAAAATAAACAAAACAAAACCTCATATAACCATGCACATTGGCATACTGATATATGTGATGATAATGCAATGAAAGTATTTCGAATTGACCGATCGAAAACAGACATCCACGGATTTCAAACGCTTATCCAATTTCCTTTGTCGATTTGCTCCTCCAAATCGAGAAAAAAAAAATGAAGAAAAACAAAGGAAAACAAACAAACATCGGCGTTATTAAAGAAGTCTTATATCCACTCATGTGTGAGCTAATGCGGCGGTCACAACTCGTCGTAGCCTACGGGGCACGTGCCATCGACGTAGCCTGCGTTGCATGTGCAAAGCACGCACAGGTCCTGGGTCAATTTCTGCGATTCCTGCGTTTCTGTAGTAAGGGTATTGTAAAAACCTCCTGTGCGTCGTACATGCATTGTACCTGCGAGGTACCTCCGCTGCACGATTTTTCTACGAAATCCGTCGTAGGGAGTTGCACGTCGAAGGTACGGCGAGTTGTGACCGCCGCATTACCTCAAACACGCAAAGAAATATTAAAGTTTTATGCTTAACAGAACAACATTGTTCAACGGTGAATTATATTTTTTATATCGTATAATATATTGTGTTTTTAATAACAGCATAAAGTTTACATGATTAACAATAAAATTCCTCCATAATTTAATTACGTTATTCATAGTTATCATAATTTGGACTCCAAACTTCCGTTTTTACCAAGTGGGGAAACACCTATGCAGATCAAAGTCTGATATCATTTTGTGTACATTAATGTAAACACTTCCCCCCCCCCCCCCCCCCCCCCCCCCGCCTAAAACCCAAATCATAAAAACGGCTTACCCGAGTCAAAGGACTTTAAAATAGGGTACATGCAGGTAATATGGGCCAGCAGGTAATATGGGCCACCTGAAGCAAATCATGTCGTGACCGTCGACCGGTGACCGGTGACCGGTGTGAGCACCATAATGTTGTTCATAATTATGAACTGTATACGAAAATATATCGTCGTGAGAGCATCTGATGCCGAAATTTCTCTGAGAAAATTGCTGAAAACCAACAAGGTACGTAACACATACGGCATTTTTTTACCCTGATGTAAAATTTGACATTTCACAGAATGTGATGGTGAAAGAGTGTTTGAGGGGGTAACCTCAATTGTTTTGTATATTTAGTAAGCTGAGAGTTTCATTTTGATCATACTAGCGTGGACGGGTCAATTTGTTGTAGTGAAGGGGTGCAATGTGGCATTGAATGCTTGCCTGACACAGCAACATTAGTGCAGGTAATATGGGCCATCCAAAATGGCGGAAATGATTCTGGTACTTAGTATTGGGATGAGGCATCAATCTCTTTGCTACGATTTTTTGAGGTATATTCACAGTATATATTAATATAAATATCTTATTGTAGGCCTATATTGGCTTGTATAATGAAAATAATATTTAAATAATATTGAAGAAAAAAAAAATATACAAAATACAAAACAATGAAATATATAGTCAAAGTATTTACTGAAGGGTCTTATAATTTCAATTAATATCTTAAAGTTAATGATTTTCAACATTTTAAGCAAATTCCAGACATGGTAGAGTCATTGTAGTTTTTAAAACATACACTAAATACATGTGCCCATATTACCTGCACATGCAGGTAATATGGGCACTTTGGTAATGACGTCAACATTTGAATATTGCAGACAGGGGGGTTGGTGATAATTGTTTTTCTTCACAATAAAAGTTAGAGCAGTAGTTATTGATTCATATAAACAAAGATTAGACTGTATGTCATTTTGTAATTTTATGCAAATTAGGCAAATGAGCTTAGGGGGCCCATATTACCTGCATGTACCCTACCCCCATCTCCAAGGATGTTTAATTCGTCTGAAAGAAATATTAAATCGACGGCTGAAAAGGTCCGAATACACCTACTCCCTCCCCACCCCATTGATAACAATTTGGTTGGCGTGACTTAAAAATTTTTTTGGGGGGAAGAAAATCTGGAATTCGAGTTTTGCCCCAACCCACCATGGAACTCTTGATCCTCAACTGAAACATTTCCGTTGTCATGATAACTCTATCGTATTCCAAAAAAAAAAAAAAAATCAAACTCTATCGTATTCCGATCAAGGGTTGTTTTTTTTTATTTCACGTCTTTTTATTGAACTTGAAAGAAAACGACAATAGTATAAAGTATGTTACGGGGTATGTTGGTTTTCCTTGAATCAGAAAAAAAACGTTTTTTTTTCATCTGTTTGTATTGTATATACGCTGAGCATGCAATGAATATTTTCAAATCTGTTTTGTTGTCTGGTTATGGTCAGATGGTGGTA
>CALNVZ010003431.1:27870375-27919147 GCA_940671915.1 Paracentrotus lividus | reverse complement strand
ATGGATTTCAGGGAGTCTTGAGGGGGGGGGGTTGGGGGGGTTGCAACCCCCCCCCCCCAAAAAAAAAAATCCGGGGACCATTTTTAAAATCTTTAAAAGTTTTAGAGTGCAAAAAACGCCATTTTCACACACAGATTTTCAAAAATTTTCCCTACTGTGGGTGGGGGCACACCCCCTCCACCCCCCTGCGCTCCGCTCCGTGCTGGACTCGGTCGCTACGCTCCCTCGCATACCACCCCAACCCCCCCCTTTATAAAAAGCTGGATCCGCCCCTGGGTATTTCACTTGTCACGAGACAGAATTGAGACTAGTTTGGGACGGGTTTTAGACGGATTTGAGACAGGTTTGAGACTGTCGTGGAGACGTCTGCGGCGTATCCTGAGTCGCAGGAAAATCGAACATATTTATATATCTAGTATAATTTTTTTCAGTCACGAGCACGTCTCAGAAACGTCTCCAAACGTCTACGTGACTGAAAAAAATTATCTAAGACGTTTCGAGTGTCTGAGTCTCGGAGACGTCTTTGTGAAGTAAGATACCACATTTATGATGGTATAATATGCTCAGATATTTGAAGGTCAAGTCTTTATTTCTCACTTTGGTTGTAAGTTTGAAGACTTTGAATTAGTTTTTATAGTGTTCTGCGCACTCTGCGAGAGTGATCGTCCACGAATAGCAAACATGATCTACACTCTGTGTCAAATAAAATGGTACAAGTGAAAAACATTTTTTTATAGTATGAAGATTAATCACAATCTGGTATTGTTAGGTTTTCATAAGCAGGATAATCAGACATTCGTCTATACAATTTTTTTCATCACATTTGGTGTTGTAGTTTTGAGATATGACTAGTTTTCTATAATAATAAAAATCCATTTTCGAACGCTGTCCATACCACTGTGTAGGATTCGCATAATCATGATAATGACCATGAATTCGGCGCTCCAAAACAATAAATGTTTACGAAGCAAATTATACAAAACAAAGCATATCAGCAAGGAAAATCCTTTGGCTTTAATTAAGTACCCATCATACACAAATTATTTGAAAATATTTCACACCTAAATTATTTTTCCCCCGACTGTACCATTTTTTTTTGACACAGACTGCAAGAAGTATTGTATCATGCATAAAATACGTGCACTTTTCTATTTTATAAGTCTTCTATAAAATGTTGTCATATTTCGTTAATAACCAGTGTTTTGTCGACATTTCTGGTGTATTCGGAAAGGAAAGACTTGCCCATATTCCTGAGGTAGATGAAAAATTCCGGTCATTTCTGAAAAAGGGAAGAAATTAGATATTTTATTCACTGATAATCCCAATCTTTCAAATTTAATTTTTGGGGTTTGTTCTTTTTTTTTCTCTGTTGTTTGTTTGACAAATGAACAGGATCAGGAATTATAAGAAGACAGATCTTCCTTTTCATAATTTACCTAAATGTCGACAACATTTTGGTTATGACCAAAATATTACAACATTTGTAAAATAGACCAATGAACCTATTTCAGCTAAATATGACCATCACGACGGATGAGGTATATTATATTTCACCAACGGAATGCCAATCTTGACGCAAAATCCAAATATTTAAATATCCAGACTTGATTTCCAGACCTGTAAAACTGCTTACGAAATTGGGCAATGATTTGGATTTGTCCGGTTTTTTAATCTGACAAAACTTTTTAGACAGCTATAGGCCTAATGAAAAGAGAGTGATAGTCAATTTGAAGGTTAGATCATGGCACTGATGATTAGATCTAGCCACTCTAAGCAAAAGGTCAATTCCATTTAGGGGTCATATAGGCCTAAGCCATTCTGTTTGAAGTGGGGATTTATACCAGATTTATGGCGACAATTTGCACGAAATGGCGTATGGTCTCAATGGGCCAAGAATGGGGTAGTTTGGACCCTTCATTTTTCCCAAAATGATACATGACCCGATTTTTTTATATTTTTGTACCATTTCCCTCACTTTCCAGTGAATTATGAGAGGAGCCAAGAATTGAAAAGTAAAGCTAAAATAACTGCTTTTCATTGGCGTATCCACGGGGGCTCAACTGGCGCAATCCCACTATTTTATGAATACCATTAATTGAACATATTAATGTAGAGAAGATTTTCAGCTGTGTTCCTTTTATTGGTAATTTCCAGGCTGCACCCTCCCTCTACTTATTATCCCTGGATCCACCGCTTTATTCTATACTCCATAGAACACAATTGTAAATCTCTCAACATTCATGATACATGAGCACAACTTAGTTACAATACCACTATAATTTATGTTTACAATATTTTTATTATTGTCTTCCGCGGAGAGTCTAAAGTTCAAACATAATAATGGAAGTACAAAAATAGGTTTATAACTGCCGATACCTTATAGTGCTCAGCATGTTTAAGGGCTTTCGAATCGCTCACCGTTTGCAATTATGGAATCTACTGTATTGTAAGTCCCCAGGAAAGCAAGGCAATAATGATCTAATGTATATGTTGTGGCGTGCCTATAGGAGGTGAAAAACAGTATGTAAGACATAACAGGTATATCGCAATAAACTGCATGTAATATATGTATGATACATGATGATGAAATGGTAAATTAGTTATAATAAATATCGAATGCTAAAGCAACAAGCAATTAATGATTTTAATGATTGCTATTTATGTTTAGGAGCCTCGGAGCTAAATTGACCATCTACTTGTGATTTTTAGCCTGTTCAGCCCCCCCCCCACTTCGCTCAGCTCCTCCACTTTCAAAAAAGCTCCGCCGCCCCTGATATGTAGCGGAATACATTTCATTATGTTACTATAGGTTTTCCCGGCCAATTTCATACATTACCATCCGTTTTCATATCATGTGTATTCAAATTCGTGTGTTTGGTGCGGAAGACTGACAATTAAGTCAAACATTTCGTGTTCATAGCTCTAAAATCATTTTGGCACACAAATTAATGCTTTCGAAGTTCAAATTCGGATATAATCTTCAATTTCATTATAATAAGCATTCACATTAGTGTGATGGCAGGGTAAGCTCTTTAAAAACACTTTCAATTTCGTTTTCAAGCGATCGATTTCCATGATTCAGCATCCAAATCCGTTATACATGTACACATATTTATGATAAGGAGTAGGTAATCTTGACCATTTTATCAGTAAATGTGATTTTATCATTATTTGATATGTCTTCGTTTTTAATTTCAATACCTCTCTTTACTCAAAAGTCATTTGATAAAAAATAAGTCATCGCCATTAGTAGTGTATTGCATTTGTGAACATCAATTTCCATTATCATGATTCTTATGTTTAAGTGTCTTCATTGTCAATCTTATTTTCATCGTTATAATCGCAATTTTGTTTTTATGGCTTTATTTTACCATCTTTGTTCACACAAGGCATGATTTATCTAAAACTTTTTAATTAGTGATATGTTCTGACATTCAATTAAAAATACTGCATGAGCAATGTAAATTTCAATTGGTACTTTACATGTTTAATTTGAATGTTTCTATCATAAACTTTTTGTCTATAAACGAATTTGAATATACGGATGAGAGGGCACACGAATTTGAATAAACATTGCGAAAATATATGTCTTATTATGTGAACTAGAATGCACGATTACGAAATCGGTCCACCATAATCGTTAATTTTGATGACTGAATACGATTTTGAATGAAAATATTCTATGCATCAGCGTTTTTTACGAAAATGAATGTCTCTACAATGAATTGACTGAACAAAACATGAAATGGACTGGGAAAACCTATAGTATAACAATCACTCTATGGTAATAGTAGTGTAGCAGTATAGTTGAATATCACTGACTACATTCTAAAATTAACATTAACTAAACACATAAGCCACAATACAACTATAACTATTATTTTATAGATATCAGATTTTTATAAACTGAAAGGACAATCGCAATCAATACATAATAATGACAATTTTCCCCCTCTTCTAGTCATGTCAGCACTTTATCGGCTTTGCTTCTCCTCACCCAGGTGCATGTACCCAATCATGCCAATAGGAGTGTAATGAGTGCACTTTATTAGCTGCCATGGTGCAAAAACAATCCCTGGCTTGGGATTGACAGGTGTCAGAAAGACTGACAAGCAAATCTAATGACTGGTAATAATTGTAAGGTACATTACATTATATACTAGAGAAACAGTTTTTAAAATATATATTAATTCATTATATTAAACCAATACTGCTGTGTTGTTGTACTTTGTTGGGGTCTATTTCATACCCTAATGGGTCTTGGTGATACTATTAGTCTGTCACTCGGTTTATAATTTCAAGGTGTAATACTGTAACTCGAATGCGTACACCAAATATCATAAAGTATGATTCAATTATTGTGTTTGCGCTCAAAACGGAACCAGTACTAACTAAAAAGCAAAAACCTAAACTATTGCAAAGTACAACAGACAACCAGGCCAGAAAAATAGAATTGGACGGATATTACAAATCATTTTTTGCTCACCTTTGCCTTTGGGTGTTGTGGAAGTGTAGCTGAGCAGCTCTGGACTTAGAGAAATTATATCAACAGAAAACAATAAATAAGCAAATAAGCTTTCCAATGTTACTATTCCTATAGATCAAAAAGCTACTATTACACAAAATTGAATATGATATTTTACAGCGTAGAGACTGCACTGAGAGATACCATGTATACCAGTTGAGGATGTGGGGAATCCCAAGGACCTCAGAGCGCATGCGTGTTATTTTTTACTCTCTTCATTTATTGATGGAGTTATAGTCTTAACATTCAGACATCAAGATTGAAACTCCCACTCAGACAAATTGCAATATTATATATGAATACCAAAGTGATAGAATTAATTTTATTCGTAGAAAGATAACACAATTTTGAAACTAAAAAGGTTTTTAATTTCCAAGCCTTAATGGTCGATAGAGCCTATATAAGAAAAGAAAGAAAGAATGTACACATCCTCTATGTCAAACTTTCTGGAATATAACGCATTAAATGAGCCAGTTGGCGCTATTCATACAAAAATTATGTTGTAAGGTAAAGCACTTTAATAAGAAACCGGTATTACTAATAAAAATTCATACAGAGACAGATAAAACATTACTGACCATTAATTTCAATATCCTTTTATAGCTATATTAGGCCTATCTGGAAGAATTTAAGGTTAAAGATACATTTGCAACAAGATAGGTTTGATGTGGTTCTTGTTTTTATTTCCTACTCCATGTATTGATGTGTGGCTGGATAGATATTTTATGACCAAACCATGCAGCTTGAAAGGTTCTGATAAAGGCAATTTTGTCAGCGCTTTATTCGAGCGCGCCTTTTCTCACTAGTTTTTCACTTCTATTTTGTTCTTCTCCACAGTATTACTTCCCTTCTCTACAGCGAGTTGTTGAATTAAAGTTATATGTCAGGAAATGCATATGAGCCTGATCGATATAACTAACAAATATCACATTTATGCATCATTATCTTTTTCGCGATCCAATAAAAAAAAAAAAAAAAAAAACCGGAGCCGAGTTGTCCGTCAGGCCTCTCGTTCAGACCATATTTTTTTTTTCTTCTTGTCGCCTGAAATATAGTAATTAAAACTTTTTGTTTGTTTTGCCCACTGCCACCCCTATCTTTAGCTATTCCGTCATTACAAAAAAAAAAAAAAAAATTCTTCTAAATCCCGGTATTATTATATTCATTATGACTATTGGACTCGGTCGCTACGCTCCCTCGCATACCACCCCAACCCCCCCCCTTTATAAAAAGCTGGATCCGCCCCTGGGTATCTCACTTGTCACGAGACAGAATTGAGAC
The DNA here is from genome assembly GCA_940671915.1 of Paracentrotus lividus. Lineage (NCBI taxonomy): Eukaryota > Metazoa > Echinodermata > Echinoidea > Camarodonta > Echinidae > Paracentrotus > Paracentrotus lividus. The sequence continues at coordinate 27,913,341 of CALNVZ010003431.1, read as the reverse complement.
TAGTTTGGGACGGGTTTTAGACGGATTTGAGACAGGTTTGAGACTGTCGTGGAGACGTCTGCGGCGTATCCTGAGTCGCAGGAAAATCGAACATATTTATATATACTAGTATAATTTTTTTTCAGTCACGCAGACGTCTCAGAAACGTCTCCAAAACGTCTACGTGACTGAAAAAAATTATCTAAGACGTTTCCGAGTGTCTGAGTCTCGGAGACGTCTTTGTGAAGTAAGATACCACATTTATGATGGTATAATATGCTCAGATATTTGAAGGTCAAGTCTTTATTTCTCACTTTGGTTGTAAGTTTGAAGACTTTGAATTAGTTTTTATAGTGTTCTGCGCACTCTGCGAGAGTGATCGTCCACGAATAGCAAACATGATCTACACTCTGTGTCAAATAAAATGGTACAAGTGAAAAACATTTTTTTATAGTATGAAGATTAATCACAATCTGGTATTGTTAGGTATTTTCATAAAGCAGGATAATCAGACATTCGTCTACAATTTTTTTCATCACATTTGGTGTTGTAGTTTTTGAGATATGACTAGTTTTCTATAATCAATAAAAATCCATTTTCGAACGCTGTCCCATACCACTGTGTAGGATTCGCATAATCATGATAATGACCATGAATTCGGCGCTCCAAAACAATAAATGTTTTACCGAAGCAAATTATACAAAACAAAGCATATCAGCAAGGAAAATCCTTTGGCTTTAATTTAGTACCCCATACACAAATTATTTGAAAATATTTCACACCTAAATTATTTTTCCCCCGACTGTACCATTTTTTTTTGACACAGACTGCAAGAAGTATTGTATCATGCATAAAATACGTGCACTTTTCTATTTTATAAGTCTTCTATAAAATGTTGTCATATTTCGTTAATAACCAGTGTTTTGTCGACATTTCTGGTGTATTCGGAAAGGGAAGACTTGCCCATATTCCTGAGGGTAGATGAAAAATTCCGGTCATTTCTGAAAAAGGGAAGACATTAGATATTTTATTCACTGATAATCCCAATCTTTCAAATTTAATTTTTGAGGGTTTGTTCTTTTTTTTTCTCTGTTGTTTGTTTGACAAATGAACAGGATCAGGAATTATAAGAAGACAGATCTTCCCTTTCATAATTTACCTAAATGTCGACAACATTTTGGTTATGACCAAAATATTACAACATTTGTAAAATAGACCAATGAACCTATTTCAGCTAAATATGACCATCACGACGGATGAGGTATATATATATTTCACCAACGGAATGCCAATCTTGACGCAAAATCCAAATATTTAAAATATCCAGACTTGATTTCCAGACCTGTAAAACTGCTTACGAAATTAGGGCAATGATTTGGATTTGTCCGGTTTTTTTAATCTGACAAAACTTTTTAGACAGCTATAGGCCTAATGAAAAAGAGAGTGATAGTCAATTTGAAGGTTAGATCATGGCACTGATGATTAGATCTAGCCACTCTAAGCAAAAGGGTCAAATTCCATTTAGGGGTCATATAGGCCTAAGCCATTCTGTTTGAAGTGGGGATTTATACCAGATTTATGGCGACAATTTGCACGAAATGGCGTATGGTCTCAATGGGCCAAGAATGGGGTAGTTTGGACCCTTCATTTTTCCCCAAAAATGATACATGACCCGATTTTTTTTATATTTTTGTACCATTTCCCTCACTTTCCAGTGAATTATGAGAGGAGCCAAGAAATTGAAAAGTAAAGCTAAAATAAACTGCTTTTCATTGGCGTATCCACGGGGGCTCAACTGGCGCAATCCCACTATTTTATGAATACCATTAATTGAACATATTAATGTAAGAAGATTTTCAGCTGTGTTCCCTTTTATTGGTAATTTCCAGGCTGCACCCTCCCTCTACTTATTATCCCTGGATCCACCGCTTTATTCTATACTCCATAGAACACAATTGTAAATCTCTCAACATTCATGATACATGAGCACAACTTAGTTACAATACCACTATAATTTATGTTTACAATATTTTTATTATTGTCTTCCGCGGAGAGTCTAAAGTTCAAACATAATAATGGAAGTACAAAAATAGGTTTATAACTGCCGATACCTTATAGTGCTCAGCATGTTTAAGGGCTTTCGAATCGCTCACCGTTTGCAATTATGGAATCTACTGTATTGTAAGTCCCCAGGAAAGCAAGGCAATAATGATCTAATGTATATGTTGTGACGTGCCTATAGGAGGTGAATAACAGTATGTAGACATAACAGGTATATCGCAATAAACTGCATGTATAATTATGATGAACATGATGATGAAATGGTAAATTAGTTATAATAAATAATCGAATGCTAAAGCAACAAGCAATTAATTGATTTTATAATGATTGCTATTTATGTTTAGGAGCCTCGGAGCTAAATTGACCATCTACTTGTGATTTTTAGCCTGTTCAGCCCCCCCCCCCCACTTCGCCTCAGCTCCTCCACTTTCAAAAAAGCTCCGCCGCCCCTGATATTGTAGCGGAATACATTTCATTATGTTACTATAGGTTTTCCCGGCCAATTTCATACATTTACCATCCGTTTTCATATCATGTGTATTCAAATTCGTGTGTTTGGTGCGGAAGACTGACAATAAGTCAAACAATTTCGTGTTCATGCTCTCAAAATCATTTTTAGGCACACAAATTAATGCTTTCGAAGTTCAAATTCGGATATAATCCTTCAATTTCATTATTAATGCATTCACATTAGTGTGATGGCAGGGTAAGCTCTTTAAAAACACTTTCAATTTCGTTTTCAAGCGATCGATTTCCATGATTCAGCATCCAAATCCGTTATACATGTACACATATTTATGATAAGGAGTAGGTAATCTTGACCATTTTATCAGTAAATGTGATTTTATCATTATTGTGATTATCGTCTTCGTTTTTAATTTCAATACCTCTCTTTTACTCAAAAGTCATTTGATAAAAAAATAAGTCATCGCCATTAGTAGTGTATTGCATTTGTGAACATCAATTTCCATTATCATGATTCTTATGTTTAAGTGTCTTCATTGTCAATCTTTATTTTCATCGTTATAATCGCAATTTTGTTTTTATGGGCTTTATTTTACATCTTTGTTCACAACAAGGCATGATTATTATAAACTTTTTTAATTAGTGATATGTTCTGACATTCAATTAAAAATACTGCATGAGCAATGTAAATTTCAATTGGTACTTTACATGTTTAATTTGAATGTTTCTATCATAAACTTGTTTGTCTATAAACGAATTTGAATATACGGAATGAGAGGGCACACGAATTTGAATAAACATTGCCGAAAATATATGCTTATTATGTGAACTAGAATGCACGATTACGAAATCGGTCACCATAATCGTTAATTTTGATGACTGAATACGATTTTGAATGAAAATATTTCTATGCATCAGCGTATTTTTACGAAAATGAATGTCTCTAACATGAAATTGACTGACAAAACAATGAAATGGACTGGGAAAACCTATAGTATAACAATCACTCTATGGTATATAGTGTAGCAGTATAGTTGAATATCACTGACTAACATTCTAAAATTAACACACATAAGCCACATACAACTATAAACATTATTTTATAGATATCAGATTTTTATTAAACTGAAAGGACAATCGCAATCAATACATAATAATGACAATTTTCCCCCTCTTCTAGTCATGTCAGCACTTTATCGGCTTTGCTTCTCCTCACCCAGGTGCATGTACCCAATCATGCCAATAGGAGTGTAATGAGTGCACTTTATTAGCTGCCATGGTGCAAAAACAATCCCTGGCTTGGGATTGACAGGTGTCAGAAAGACTGACAAGCATCTAATGACTGGGTAATAATTGTAAGGTACATACATTATATACTAGAGAAACAGTTTTAAAAACTATATATATATTCATTATAGTTAAACCAATACTGCTGTGGTTGTTGTACTTTGTTGGGGTCTATTTCATACCCTAATGGGTCTTGGTGATACTATTAGTCTGTCACTCGGTTTATAATTTCAAGGTGTAATACTGTAACTCGAATGCGTACACAAAATATCATAATATGATTCAAATTATTGTGTTTGCGCTAACAACGGAACCAGGTACTACTAATAGCAAAAACCATAAACTATTGCAAAGTACAACAGAACACCAGGCCAGGAAAATAGAATTGGACGGGCATAATATAATCATTATTTTGCTCACCTTTGCCTTTGGGTGTTGTGAAGTGTAGCTGAGCAGCTCTGGACTTTAGAGAAGATTATATCCAACAGAAAACAATAAATAAGCAAATAAGCTTTTCCAATGTTACTATTTCCTATAGATCAAAAAAGCTACTATTCACAAAATTGAATATGATATTTTACACGTAGAGACTGCACTGAGAGATACCATGTATACCAGTTTGAGGATGTGGGGAATCCCAAGGACCTCAGAGCGCATGCGTGTTATTTTTTACTCTCTTCCATTTATTGATGGAGTTATAGTCTTAACATTCAGACATCAAGATTGAAACTCCACTCAGACAAATTGCAATATTATAATGATGAACCAAAGTTGATAGAATTCATTTTATTCGTAGAAAGATAAACACAATTGAAACTAAAAAGGTTTTTAAATTTCCAAGCCTTCTGGTCGATAGAGCCTATATAAGAAAAGAAAAGAAAAGAATGTACACATTCCTATGTCAAACTTTCTGGATAAACGCATTAAAATGAGCCAGGTTGGCGCTATTCATACAAAAATATGTTGTAAGGTAAAGCACTTTAAATAAGAAACCGGTATTACTAATTACAAATTCATACAGAGAACAGATAAACATTACTGACCATTAATTTCAATATACTTTTATAGCTATATGTAGGCCTATCTGGAAGAATTTAGGTTAAAGATACATTTTGCAAACTAAGATAGGTTTGATGTGGTTTTGGTTTTTATTTCCTACTGCCATGTATTGATGTGTGGCTGGATAGGATATTTTTATGACCAAACCATGCAGCTTTGAAAGGTTCTGATAAAAGGCAATTTTGTCAGCGCTTTTATCGAGCGCGCCTTTTCTCATGTTTTCACTTCTATTTTGTTTCTTCTCCACAGTATTACTTTCCCTTCTCAACAGCGAGTTGTTGAAGTTAAAGTTATATGTCAGGAAATGCATATAAGCCTGATCTGAATATAATCATACAAATATCACATTTATCGCATCATTATCTTTTTCGCGATCCAATAAAAAAAAAAAAAAAAAAAAAAAAACGGAGCCGAGTTGTCCGTCAGGCTCTCGTTCAGACCATATTTTTTTTTTCTTCTTGTCGCCTGAAATATAGTAATTAAAAACTTTTTGGGTTTGTTTTTGCACACTGCCACCACTATCTTTAGCTATTCCGTCATTACAAAAAAAAAAAAAAAAATTCTTCTAAATCCCGGTATTATTATATTCATTATGACTATGCGCTATAAAAGCACTGAATATTATTATTATCATTATAATTTTTGTGAGTGGGTTTTCGTCAAACCTTCGTTGACACAATTCTCTTGTTTTTCGTTTGCCATTATTTAAACAAAATTGTTTTAGGTAGAAATTTCTAACGAGCAATGAACCGAGGAAGACTTCCCCACACTGAAATTTCAACACAAGTCATGTCCGCAAGAAAAACGGGGAATCCCCATTCCATTTCAAAACAGCGCTGTCCATTCATTTTCTCACAATGCACTGCATGTGTAAACCGCAGTGTGTCCGTGTGTGTGTTTGCGGTGGTCGGATACGGAGGAAGCGTGGTACATGCATGGTGGATGTGTAATTTTATTGCGTGCATGCAGCTGCATCGCGATGTCGTTTGTGTATATACTCATTGCTCCATGTCATGTTTGTGGAAGATGCCAAGCAAGATGTCCTCTTTTTAAAAATGAATCTGTGATATACTGATAAATTATCATCACCGGAGGAACGTTTTGAATGAAGATTAGCAGTGCATGTTTTGGGTACGTAATACTAATACTAGACTCTAACGTTATAGACTAATTCTCAAGAAGATATCATTTTATTCTAATTGACATAATATTGTAGCCTGCAAGCAACACAATTACTTGCCTATTTTCGCAACTACATGTAACTTAGGTACAATTAGATGAAATAAAACAAATAGGAATTCTTATTTTCACTTTCTAGGGAAAAGTGTAAGACTTCACTTGTTATTAAAATATAATTAATATTAAGATAGATCTAGATCTATTTTAATAGTTAATAAAAAGTACTGATGTTTTCTTGCTCCAGGGTCTTCTTATACTAGCCTGTTATATTAGGCCTATAGTTTGGTTCAATAATTAAAAATGGCAGTCGATATCTGTCGACTGCTGATATCCGAGATATCAATAAGGCCTTTCAATATTAAATTGCACAATTACAAGCAATACAAAATTGCAATAATATTGCAACATATCGAGACACAACTTCACAAGGATGTTGATGTCATTCAACCGCCCAATGCTTTGGTCTATGTACCAGCAGAGGTAAGTGGAGCCACGCAAAGCAGGATAACCTTTGCGATGCTACCGAGATCGAGATTGAAGCTTGGTCTAGAAAAGTGGCAGCCTGTTGGAGCCATTTTAACCACTAGGGCCTACTACTAGTGTTAGCTGATAGCAGAGTAAGACAAATGTGTGACAAGATCTATTTCATCCCTGTCCATTCACGAAAGTGAATAACTTTCAACTAGATCTACATGTGCTTTAACTTTTAATATCATTGAAGAAAATGTTATTACATGTACTTAAACATACAGCATGATCAATAAGAACTATTATACGCCAATGCAATATAGTAGATACGATGAAGTGTCCAATAGCAACATTAACAAATATCCATAAAAATTTAAATTCTCAAATTATATTGAATAACATAGGCCTACAATGTACAATGTTCGTATGCTCATTGTATTCCCTAGTAATCGCTAATAATGATAACAAATGACACTGATAGTTTGTTCACCCTTCTAAATGAATAAGGTTTATTTCAGTCCTTGTTTATTTGCTTTACAATAAATGATAAGCTAGTTTATGGTTCCGGTAAGTAAGTACTGTAAATTGGACAGAATGGTTGTGTAAAGTCCAAACTCTGATTCTTGTGCCGTTTCATTAACAAGATCATTCATTGAATTACATACTAATGCTTCCAGCCTGTAATTATTTTACAAGATCTACATGTGTACTTCTCTTTGTATAGTACACGTACATGTACATTGTATGCATAATTTTGGTAATTTTGTACATTTTAGATATTTTTGTGTATATTTCTAATAGTTCCACCTCTAACTTCTCTTCTGGATGAGTGGAAAACAAAACACAACAAAAATATTAGATTATTTGCTTATATACTAAAGTCCTTGGACTCCCTTTTGCATAAATAATAATGTACACACTGTATACATCAAGTCGGTTGTAAAAAAAAGACAAAAACACTCTAGTTAATAAACCTGAATAAAACAGAATCAAAAGACGTATACATTTGATTGTGAAACTGAAAATAAATGGTACCTGTCAAATGATTGAAGTTTAGGGTGTCACGTGTGAGCTGCTGCTCTCTTATGTACTAAAATGATTGAAAATCTCTATTTGATGTGCACCTTTTCTTTTTCTTTTTCTTTTCTTTTTTACATACTCTCACTCCTTCAAATAGTAAAACAATGAAATACAGCATGGAATTTGGTCTATTGATGGGATTTTAATAAAATCCTCTTTGATTCTCTTCTCTCATATTTGTTTTAATTATTATTCTACCATTTGTAATTTCATCGTAGATTTTAATTTAAGTTTATTATTATAAGAAGTACAATGTATGAACTGAGGTATCGTGATCCGCAAGTAGAGAAACAGTCATTATTACAAAGCAATATTACTCTTTATACTTTAATACAGTTGATCAGAAACAAAGCCCCAGGAACTATACAACCATCACCCCAAGGTGGCGCTAAACGTAGCTCACATCATGGCGATGGCATTCCCTGGACAGCGTGTGGTACGAGGACCGGACTGGGAGTATAACGATGACGATGGGGGCGATGGATGCGTCGGAACTGTTATCAGTGAGTTTCTGTTTGTTTTATCCAAAGAAATTAGAACTAAAAACATGTTTATTTTGTGAGTGCCTCATTAGATGTAGGTCAGATGCCTAATGATGTTTTTTAATGTTGTACAATTAATTTTTGCTCAAACTTTTTACTGTTTTTTCCTTTTATTAATCATGCATAGAGAATTTATGCTGTCATGATTTTACTGAGAATTGTACATCATTATTATTATAAAGAAATAATTATTTATTTTTCAACGGGACCAAGGTAGAATTTGAACAAATTTAGAGTACAGAGCAAAGAACAATTATGAAATAATGGAGGAAGGATTACAACAGGAGTATAGTCCAGATCTATGCAAAGTTAAAAGTTTACAGTTTTAATCTTTATCTACATGTAGGTAGATACTTTGAAACATACATTTTTGGCCACATCTCATTGTCTTCATGACAATAATGAACAGATGATGGTTTTTATTATCCATCTATAAAGTATTTCATTAAAAAGATGATCAAACCTCAACCAGGCCACCCCTCCCAAATACTAGAAATATTACCCCTATTATAATGTCGCGGCTGATGACGTCAAAAGATGTTAACGGAATGCTACAGCCACCTGGCAGCCAGGCATGATTGAATTTGCCCTTTCATTTCATAACAATATAATTCTAGCACACATGGGGTCTATTGTTCTGACATAGCATTACAAACATGTTTTCTAAAGGCGTAACCCAGTCATGCCTGACCGTTGCATTCTCTTAACATCCTTTGATGTCATCACCCGCTCCATTAAATTGGGAGTAACTTTTCGAGTATTTGGGAGGGGTGGCCTGGTTGAGGTTCGATCATCTTTTTATGAATACTGTTTATATGAAAATTGAATTTTATTTTTGTGTATTGCCATATGTTATACGCCTACTTAGCTTTCAATCGATGTAAGGTTGTATATTTTACTCCATCCACGATCTTTAAGGGGACTCTTGAGCCCATTTAAAAATCTGATTTTGATAATTCTTTCTTAAATTGCAGGAGTGTCGACGCCTCAACTAGTTGGTCAAGTCATTGTCGGCTCTCTGCATTTGCCTACGATCTGGTTCAGTTGGACCCAGGTTTAAATCACAATGCAATCATCCTACAATGTAGGGGCAGATCTAGCATGGGCTCTCATAGAGGATTTTATCAGCCCTATTGTCTGACTCTGGGGATAATGGCCGATATTATCCCCAAACAATAGGGCTGATAAAATCCTCTGTCAGGGTCGATGCTGGATCCATTACTGCAACCAACTGGTTCCATGACAACTTACAAAATGTAACACCATCCAGCTACACTAAACCTAACATAAAACCCTATTGCAACCCTTACCCTAACCCTATACATGTATCGTAGACAAAATAAAGCCCAGAGCAATCATCGCAGCAGCAAATGTTGTGTCACCCAACAAACCATCGTTTCATTATCACATGTAATTACATATTTATAATTTTTTTACATTTTTTATTTAGGCATCACCGTAGCTGGGAGGTTCAGTGAAAACACTGTGGCAACCCTAACTGGTTGTAAGATTCAGAACGTTACCGTTGCTTGGGATATGGGCCACACTGGAGACTACAGAACAGGACAGGATGGAAAGTATGACCTCGCAAACATGGCTATCGGTCTAGGTACGTATAATCCCTGTCATAGTTTTTTTCAGGGATTCTAGCTCCTATCACCCCTTGGTCAAGCCTTTGGGGTGATAGAAGGACCGGTATGAAAATCTCCCGAGGGAATGATAGTTTCCATAGTCGGCCTCAAATCATGATTAGTCAATATTTTAATTCTGTCACCAATGAAGAGGTTCCAACTCTTTAGAATTCTCTTCCTTCACATACCATTACTTGAGAGCTGGATTCTACTGAAAAGTTCAGAGTTGAACTCTATATGTGCATATATAATCATATCAGGACAATTACCCCCCCCCCAAAAAAAAAAAAAAAAATAAAATAAAATAAAATAAAAAATTTTAGGATTAGGCTTAAGTACATGTGTAGAGTTGAGGGAATATTTTTGGCGGTAGTAGTTGTTTAGGGGGTAATTGTGTATGGGTGGTTGTCCTGGAACCTCATATAAATTTGTATTATCATTTTTTTTTTTATTATTTACCACCCACAGGACACACCCATCCCCTAGCCCAGTGTGATGAGTGCAAGAAAACTCCTAAAGGCTACCGCTGGTTCTGTACTGTATGCAGCATGTATGATCTATGTGATGAGTGCTATAATGACAACAAGCATGACTTGGATCACCAGTTTGCAAGATTTGCATCTTCATTAGGATCTTAGTAAGTATCAATATCATTTCCATTTCGGTCATGATTACCCTAAATTCAGAAATATTTTGGTAAAATTAATTATTTTTTACAGATTTCGTACGAGGATCGATAGGTGCAAATTTTAAAACGCACAAATATATGAGCATACTTTAAATTGTCAACAATTTATTTCAACTTTAACATTTTCAGAGAGCTTCCAGGGTCTTGGGCCTTTTGTCAGAAAAAAAGAAGATTTTTTTTAGATTGTCTAGTTTGTTTGGTAAGCTTACCTGAATCCATCTTTGTATGTCCACATATTGATTGTTTATTTTTGGGGGAAATGCATGAATGTTCAAGAGGTGGATCTGTTTACTGGTGCTTAGAACACTAGTAAAGTTTAAAGCTTTGAATCCTTTACCAAAACATTTTATAAATTTATTTACCCATTATTTGTTACCTCAGAAAAACCTATCAAATTCAAATATCTTGAGTAAAACCCTGTTTATATAACTGTTGAGGTGAATTCTTATTCAAAGGTGCACCACTTCTTTTTCATCTTGTTATAATGTGCCATCCTTGAGAAAGTTTGTCTTTAGTTTATAAATATATTAATATTTCCCCCTTTTATATTTTCCCTTTGCCTTCTATGTAGTGTCATTGCTCCAAGTCGTAAAAGCAGTGAAAATGTCCGCCTGGAAGCAAGAGGACTGTTTCCTGGAGCCAGAGTTTCTAAAGGTCAGTTTAAAAATGCTCCAATGCTCCAAATTTTATTGTCCAAAACAAAGATGACCGGATATTTGTTTTACCCCTTTTCTCTTGGGCCCGGCAGCCGCTGAGCAGCGCCAGAAGGACGTTGCTCTATCCCCCTCTTGTTGTATGCCAAACAGGGAAGCAACAACTACCATTTTTTAATGTCTTTGGTATGACGCGGGCGGGGATCGAACCCAAGACCTCCAGATCATGAGGCGAACGCTCTATCCACTGAGCCAACACATTGGTGGTAAAATTGAGTAGTGTATATAATCCTTCAAAGATATGCTCAAGCCAACACATTGGTGGTAAAATTGAGTAGTGTATATAATCCTTCAAAGATATGCTCAAGCCATCTTAATACTGGTTTTTCAAAAAGCTGTCCAAAAGGCACTCTTTCTTGACCAACCTAAGAAAATGTTCAGGGTTGCTGATACCAAGAAGGTTGGCAGGATAGAAGTGTGCAATGTAATATACGATATTTAATGTTTAATTTTCTGAAATACGTTTGATAAAAGGCATAAGGCCTTCATATAAATTCTGGCGATTTATTGGTGGTTTTGACGCATCACATCATATATGGATTTGTGCAAGTACATGTATGAGTGGGAGGGGGAGTAGAGTGAGTAATGTACAAGTAACAGAATCTTCCTTTTTTACAGATCTATGTTGTACTTACCCAGGGCTTCTATCAGCTAATCATCTCTCTTTTGTTCCTGTTCCTGTTTGATGTTGCCTATCTCTCTGATTTTTGATTGGCTGCCTCTCCTCTCACTTCTAAAAATGACCCCTTTTGTTCCTTTTGTCCTCACTCTCTAAACCTTCCAGCTACATGTAGCTGTGCTTTATTGTCTTTATTAGTCTTAGTTCACTGTACATGTTTTTTATTTTGTCTCTGACGAAGATTGTGCTAGGATCGAAAACTTTATATCCACTTGGTCTACTAGTAGTTGGTCCAATTCTCAGATGGTCTATAACCACATGGCCTAAACCCATTTCATCTACTAACAATTTGGTCTAATTTCCCTCTGGTCTAATAATCACCTGGTCTAATAACCACTTGGTCAAATTGCCAGCTCGTCCAATTACCTTTTGGTGTAATTGCTTTTTGGTCTAATACCGAAATGAATATTTGGTCTATTACCAGTTTGTTAAAGGAAGTGACCAAGTGGTGATAGATGAAGTGGATATTAGACTAAATGGGAATTAGATAAAATGTTAAATGGCGAAATAGCAAACAGACCAAATGGCAATTAGACAAACTGATTGTAGACGAAATGGAATTAGGACATGTGGGATGAGACCGAACGTGCATTAGTCAAAGTGGGTTTATACCAATTAGCTATTTCTTGAAAGCTCGATCAGGCTCTTTTTGACTCGTTTTCTTTCTTCAGATGATAAGGAAGGGGTTGTGGTTGATTCACCTACTGCCAAAGAACTTCTGAAATCAGGAGCCATCAGTGTGTTATGGGACGGAGATGACCAACCAACAGTTCATACCAGGGATGAGAATGAACAAAGAGATATCAAGTGTATAAAGCCAGCTACATACTGCTCCTACTACAAAGATCATTTAGCTAATCTGGGTATGTCTGAATGCTTCTTTTTTAGAATCATATTCGTTGAATCCATAATGCTGTCTAAACAATGAGCATACTGAGCCATTAAAAAACAAATATTTACCATCAATGTACATACCACATATAGGCTGGGTTCACATACAGTAGAAGCACTGCATTCACTGTTATTTTTGCGTGGTTAATTTTTCGCGCTGAGCATTCCTCCAATCATGTCCAGAGATTCTTGAATTCGCTCTGCATGTACATACGCACGCAATTGAACCTTCCCAATAGATACATAAGAAAGCATGCCCATATATTTGCCGGTTTTTCTATTTGCTCGGCCGATCTTTGTGCGAAATCCACAAAAATTAGTGTACCGCAAATATTTCCATGAGTGCAGTATACGATATTTGCTACACGCTTAAAACTCGCCAAATGCCAAATAATTACATAAACATGGTTTATCTCAGATAAACCGGGGTTTTCTCTGATGAGGATGCTTTTTTACGAGTAAACTCTGCTTATCACCAGATAAACATTGTTTTACCATGAAAAACCTGGTTTATCAGAGAAAAATCATGTTTATCAGAGAAAAGTAAATTTCAGGTACAAAGAAATAGGTTTATCAGAGGAAAACCTGGGAATTTAGTATTAAGTATAAAAATATAGTATAAGAATATTGTATACCTTATACTTCTACGTGAACCCAGCCTAAAGCAATACAAAATGGCTTTATCAAACATTCTTGTTTTCTGATAGTAAACCCATTATAGGTTCTTTTACAGAAATGTTTATATTTATATGATTTACTAAAATTTATATTTTTCATCATGTTTTGTAAAAGGGGGTCTATTCATTAAAACTAACCATTAGGTAACCTAGCTTCCTGATTCACCATTTCTTTGATTCCAAGATTTCCAAACCTATACTGTATAAGCCAATATTTCCGTGTACAGATATTTTTGCGATTTTTGACCAGTTGGGGAAATTCGCGGGAGCAAAATTTCGCGATTTTGGTGATGATTTCATTACCATAAATAGCCTTGTATTGAAGTGGAAATTTTCGCGATGACTGACTCTCGAAATTCGCGAAAATAACCACTTATACAGTAGTATAATGGCAATGAAAACTTACAAGAGTTTCAACCTTTTCCCCTGTTTTCAGGTGAGAGGAACTTTCCTGTTGTAGCTGATATTGCTTCAGTCTTGATGGATGTAGACCAGATTAAAGGAATGCAAGAAGGACATGGAGACTGGATTCCACAGATGACAGATGTAAGTAAAGTCTACCAGCAAACATGCGACAAGATTTTGTTAGACCAACGACACTTTCTTGGTCCCGATTTCAAACGTGTGCACTGTGTCTACATGGTTATACATGTATGTTTGATATAGTTAGGTTTCATTACAATTTAGCAAGTCACATGGTCCCTAGCACCTCATTGTATAAACAAGAATGAACTGTAGGGGTAAGGACTCCCTCTTCTGTTGATGTTTTTGTTATACTCCTGAATTTTTTATATGTATACTTTTCACAATAATACATTTTGGAATCTTAAAATCCCTAGTTGATTAAGTCATTTGTTGATATTATCAATTTCAACCAACATCCATAGATTTGTTATCATTTGTCCAGATAAATATATCCCTCTACTCCCAACTGTTCATCAAAATGTGCTTCACTCCACTCAGGTGGTGTAATCGGATACCTTGAACGGATTGAATTTTTGAAATGTTAGAGCACTGTATAGCACCTAATGCTAAAGCCAGGGTAATAAGTGAATAATGATAAATCTATATGCCTTTAGTAAAAGAATTTGGGTCTTAGGGAATTAGTAGTCACAGGTAATTTTTTTTTCTTCACTTTAGAGGCTAGATGAATCATAAAAATATTTTGACGTTATAGATGAATTAAAGAAAAAATAACAATTAAGGCAATTAAAATTTGTTGCAAACTATTAAATTATGACTGATTGGCAAATAGAAACAAAAAACAACAACAACAGCAGCAGCATGACAAATTCATATCAGCATTGCAAATTCATGGTGTTAATATTGTTTTTTTATGTCTGTACTTTGGAAACAGTCACTACGTAAGGTTGGCATCGTGGTCGCTGTATCTTACAAGGGAGATTGTAAGATCCACTATCCTGCATTAGGACTAGAGTGGGACTTCAATCCAGATGCTGTTACCAGGGTAAGCCATTCTAAATTTAGCCAATTTCAGCTTATTTTTAGGTTATTTTAGCTTTCCTTTGTACAAAAATATGTGTTTCAATTTTTAGCTTATTTTTTAGCTCTTTTTAGATTTTTAGCTTCTTTTGTTTGTGGTCACAGACACCCATGCTTCTGTGTAATTAAGCCATATATTTCATGAACATTAATTTACGTAAATGGGACATAGTGGACATTTTTTATCAGAACATTTATAGTTCAAATAGGCGATGTTTGAAATGGCAATATTTGATGTTAATTCTTTGCCTGCTTCCTTCGACTCACAGCACATTCAGCAGACTGCCAAGTTCGACTCAAGTCACAATCCATTCACTATAGGGGCGCAGCGCATTTCAATCTACTGTTCACACACACAAACAATAGCAATGACTCATTGTTTTTTGTCCGGTTTCAGCTTTGATTGCATAGTATTCAGCGATGTTGTTTACATTGCAAATTTCCTATAAAATGGGAATTTCTTATGTATTTCTTTGGGGTTTTTTTCAGTGACATGGCTGCATGAAATGTAGAGGGGGGGGGGGCTGATTAGGCCCCCTAGCCTTTTTAGGGTTAAATAAATTAAATGATTGCATTTATGGCGTGACTGTTGGCAGCCTTGTGCTGAACTGGACTTTGGGCAGTGCTGATGATTGATGAATTAAGTTGTGATATCTTTGTGTAACAGGTGGAAGAGTTTGGTATTGGAGACACAGTACGACTGATCAATGACGAGGAAAGAGTGAAGATGATACAACCAGGACATGGAGAATGGAAAGATGAAATGGCACAGGTTAGTATACAAATATTGCACAGTCATGAGTGCGTTAGGTCGATGCCACGCACACTATGAAGGATGTGATTGATTACAGTTTATACTTGTCACGTTGCATGCTTTAGAAGAGTTTGGTATTGGAGACACGGTGCATCTGTTCAATGATGAGGAAAGAGTGAAGATGATACAACCTGGACATGGAGAATGGAAAGATGAAATGGCACAGGTAGGTATACCAATATTGCACAGTCGTGAGTGCGTTAGGTCGATTCCGCGCACACTATGAAGGATGTGATTGATTAAAGTGTATACATGTCATGTGTATATGCTTTAGAAGAGTTTGGTATTGGAGACACGGTGCATCTGTTCAATGATGAGGATAGAATGAAGGTGATACAACCAGGACATGGAGAATGGAAAGATGAAATGGCACAGGTTAGTATACAAATAATGCACAGTCCTGATGGTGTTAGGCCTATGCCACACACACACTATGAAGGATGTGATTGATTAAAGGTATACATGTCATCCGTATATATGCTTTAGAAGAGTTTGGTATTGGAGACACAGTACAACTGATCAATGATGAGGAGAGAATGAAGATGATACAACCAGGACATGGAGAATGGAAAGATGAAATGGCACAGGTTAGTATACAAATAATGCACAGTCCTGAGGGTGTTAGGCCTATGCCACGCACACTATGAAGGATGTGATTGATTGTGTATACATTTCATGTGTATATGCTTTAGAAGAGTTTGGTATTGGAGACACGGTACATCTGATCAATGACGAGGAGAGAATGAAGATGATACAACCAGGACATGGAGAATGGAAAGATGAAATGGCACAGGTTAGTATACAAATAATGCACAGTCGTGAGTGCATTAGGCCGATGCAGTGCACACTATGAAGGATGTGATTGATTACAGTTTATACTTGTCACGTTGCATGCTTTAGAAGAGTTTGGTATTGGAGACACAGTACGGCTGATAAATGATGAGGATAGAATGAAGGTGATACAACCAGGACATGGAGAATGGAAAGATGAAATGGCGCAGGTTAGTATACAAATAATGCACAGTCGTGAGTGCATTAGGCCGATGCAGTGCACACTATGAAGGATGTGATTGATTACAGTTTATACTTGTCACGTTGCATGCTTTAGAAGAGTTTGGTATTGGAGACACAGTACGGCTGATAAATGATGAGGATAGAATGAAGGTGATACAACCAGGACATGGAAAATGGAAAGATGAAATGGCACAGGTAAGTATACAAATAATGCACAGTCGTGAGTGCATTAGGTCGATGTGCCAACACTATGAGGGGTGTGAATCATTAAAGCATACGTGTGACATGTATACACGATTGCTGTTGGCTACAATCTAGAACCTGTCTTATAATAGATATTAGAGATGTTTGGCTTGGTTTATATCTACCTGGTCTAACAGCAGTTGGTCCAATTCTCTTATTGTTTAATACCATTTGGGCTATACCCATTTGGTCTACTTACAATTAGGCCTAATTTCCTTTTGATCTAATACATACTTCTTCTAATTCTCACTTGGTCTAATGACCAATTGGTCCAATTTTCAATTTGTGTAATATAGCCAAATCATCTATTTTCATAATGAATATTTGGCTTATAATTAGTTTGTTACACGAATTGACTAAGTGGTGTTAGATCAAGTGGACATTAGATGAAATAGACTTTAGACGAAATGGCAATTAGACCAAGAAGTAATTAGACAAATTATTTGTAGATGAAATCGAATTAGACCCTGCGGAATAAATCTAAACTTGCATTTAATAGTCAAAGTGAGTTTAGACCAATTGGCAATCTGATTGTTGTGCTGCATTGAAACGCACGTTGTTTGAAAAGTGTTCCAGGAACGGTTTTCAAAATTTGAGTATGAAATCATAGATATCTCTAAAGTAAAGCAAGCAATTAGCCTGCAATTTTGGAGAGATGCCATATTGACCTATGTGTTTATAATCATGCTGGCAAAATGAGCCAAATCAAATAAATTGCAATTTGAATATCATTCAATGTTACTGAATCCCTTTAACCAACCAGCCATCTTTATTTTCTTAAGGACCTTGGAGAGGAAGGGACAGTGTTGATGGTCCAGAGGACTGGTGATGTGAAGGTGCTGATTAACGGTCATCCCTGGACGGTCCATCCAGCCTGTCTGACCTTGGTCAAAACTGATGAGGAGAGACCTCCTACTGAATGGGAGGAAGCGCAGCAGTGTAAGTTCATTAAAGATTAGTATGCCTAATTATGGAATAACAATAATGATACATTACATTTATAAAGCGGTTAATGCAGATGTTCTTAAGTGCTAGATAAAGAAGGAAATAGAGAGATATTAAAGGAACATGTTAACCTAATGAATTACAAACAGTGACACAGTAGAATACAAGAATAAAATATAATACAACATTACAAAAGATGAAGTAACATCCAAATTGATTCAAGCTAATAATTACAACAAATAAGACAAAGAGTCAGAATGAACAAACTAATAAATTGGAATGTAACGAACGATAAACTAAGAAAGAAATATTGCTTCATTTAATATCATAATTGTAGAACTTAGCAATCGTCAGTTGGGATGCTCTTGAAATTTACATGACAATTGCTCGCTTTACTATTATGATATATGATTTCAAATTCAAATCTACAAAACAGAACAAATTGCATATTCTGTGCTACGATGTATCTGTACCCATTTAAATTCTGTTCTGTCCACTAAGGTACATGTAGGTGTTTGTTTTTGCGAGTCAGTCATTGCAAAAATTACCTTTTTAATATGAGGCCATTAATACATGTATGTAGTAAGGAAAACATTACCAAAATCATGAAATGTTGCCCTTCGGCATTTCCATAACTAGTTCAAGATTGTAAGTACATGTACAAATATCAGTTGGGTTACAGTTCCCAACTGTCAAGAACATTTAATCATGAACATGGTGTTATGTCTTCAGTGCCCTGTAACACAAAGACTTACGATTGATATAAAGATATGATTGATTTTTTTTTTCTTGGAAGCCTCATTTTGAAAACAGGTAAAGTCATGGATTAGGATTGGGATATGATAAAGAGTAGGGTTAGGGCTAGGGTAAGGATTAAGATCATCAACTATAGAGCAACATGTCCATGTTGAGGCTACCAAGAAAAAAAAATCAATTGTATCTTTTTATCAATCGTAGGTCTTTGTGTTACAACTAGGGCACAGAATTTTTTATTAAATGATTTTTAATTCATATTTCTATTGTGAATCAGTGATTAGTCGGAAAGCGGTTCAGGATTCACTGATCCAGGGTCATTTGGGCGTGGCTTCATCCTCCATCAATGCGCAGAAAGAAGAGATTGTTCGGTTTGTCAAGAGCGCCAATGATGGGAACCTTGCAGCCGTTAAGCAAGCTCTAGAGAAGAATCCTAACTGGGTAAATTCATTACGCTTTTCATATGTGACCCACCACTTCAAAACCACCAATAAGTCACCTGGGGGGCGTTTCATGAAAGGACATGTTGGACGTTTTATCCGACAAACTGTTATAAGCTACTGAAATGCTTGCTTCTGATTGGCTGAGAGCAAATCTGTCAGATAAAATGTCTGACAAGTCCTTTGATGAAATACACCTCAGAATTCATCCGAGTTTTATGTGTTTTCTGAAACTAGCTATTCCAAGCTACATGCTGTCAGTGCATGGAATAATGTGTCAAGATGAAACACTGGAAGTACCATTTCCGAAGTAATACATGCTTAACAGTGATTAAAAATGTGTAAGTGACCAGAAATACCAGATTACTTTCCCACCATAGACTAGAATGTTTACTTAAGTGTACTTAGGAACAGTTTGTAAATGGAGATATTCAGTCATAAATACTTTAATGATAACATCATATATTGGAAAACTTTCACATCTTTGGCTGTTCATTCATCCTTTTGGGCCCCATAACACAAAGGTTTGCAATTGATTGCGAATGTTAGAGAACTACTGTGATTGGCTGCTGGTCTTTTGAACCAAAAGCATGTAACAACGATCTTGATTGGCTATTGCCACTTTGCGCTTGATTGCAAACCTTTGTGTTACGGAGCCCTGAAAATTACTATACCAAGCAAACATGAAAAATCAACAATTATTAAATCATGCCTTCAAACTGTTTCTCAATACCTTTATCTCTCTGTTATTTCTTCACATCAAACTCCTTCTTGCTTTTATAAGGTCAACATCCAGGTCATGAAGAAGACAGCACTCCACCTGGCTTGTCATGAAGGTCACTTTGAGGTTGTCAAGTATCTGGTGAGCAAGAATGCTTATTTAGAGGCTGAAGATGAGAAGGGATTCCACCCGCTACACTGTTCTACATTCTCGTAAGTAAATCACCTACCTACACATGTACATACCATGGTGGTGTTTCACCAAGTCGTTCTTAAAGTCACAAACGGCTTTACGAACGACCGTTCTCAGGTGCTATAGGTCTACTAATCACATGCTTTACAATTTAGTGCAAAAACTGATCGCCAGTCGTTCGTAAAGTCTTTCATAATTCTTCCAGTGTAGATATGCCAACCTCACGGAATAATTATAACATTAGAAATTTCAATGTGAATATCGCAAATATTTGAAACAGCTTTAATGATGATTTTATGTTTGACCTTATTTACCATCTAGAAAGAAGCCAAAGGTTGTGGAGTACATACTGAAGCAAGGAGTCTACCCTAGCGTCCAAAGCAAGATAGGATTAAGCCCTCTTCATCTAGCCTGCACACAAGGTCTTACTGACATTGCAGCAGTACTTCTCAAACATGGCTGCAACATTAATATGCAGGTACAGTAATGGTGCTATATACCCTACTCTGCTACAAATAGTGTTTTGGTTGAAACATGCATAGGGTAGGACTCTCCTTGGTGTAGAAACTCGGTGTAGTATCTGCCCTTGAGCATCCTTCGCCCTTAGAAGGCTAGGTAGTATTCGCCATCTACTAAACCAGAAAACAACACAGATATTGATCCATGCATTTGTTACGTCATTGCTGGACAATTGTAACAGTCTTCTGTTTGGCATTGCTTATAAAGGTGTGTCCAAACTCCAAAGAATTCAGAACTTTGCTGCCCGGCTAGTATCTATGTCTGAGAAATATGATCACATCATACCAATCTTAACCCGTTGAGAGCGGGAACCAGGTATACCCGCGTCCCGTCTAACACACTCATGGACGGGAACCGGGTATACTCGGTTCCCTAATGATCACATCTTTATCACCAAACACCCCCTAAAATTCACCTTTTGCACTACTTTTGATGAATTTTTGCTATACGCAGTAGTTGATTTATGAAAAGAGCGATATGTTCTAGTGAAAATCATGTCATAACTATTTGATATATTTAATAAATAAGCTTTTTAAATAGATATAATTCTCAGGCACTCAAGAAGAATTGCCTCAACCAGTGTATACAAGTTACCATCATCGACTTTTAGCTTTTTCGGTTTCGCTGATCCTCCTTTGTACTTCTTTTATTGTTAGCCCATGACAATTCAATGGATAAGCGCAAGGTGTGAGCGATTTTCTAACATGGGCGCGCACACACAAAAACCCGGATGTATCTGGAGATTTAAAGAAGTATCGATCGGTGGCTGTAATTAGCCAGTGCTTCCAGTGGCTTAGCTGAGAAGAAAACTATTCTTTAAAATTAGAGAACGGGTCGATTTCTAACCTTAAAGGCCTCGTCACACCGAGTCCGGTCCGGGTCACGGCACGGGCCCGGTCCGGTTCAACAATGGGCAAAAACGGTCGAAATGAATCGGCCGTGTACTATTGCAATGAGACTGGTCACAACAAACACGGGCTGTGCCGTACTAGCCGGAACGGCAACCGATACGGTTTTTATGGGATCGCTCTTGGAGCGATTTGAGACGGTTTGCCGTACCGGTTACCGGACCGGACTCGGTGTGACGAGGCCTTAATGACTAACAATATCTAACCCCTATTACTACCTCAAAGAAGAGGATATACGGCTTAGCTTGAAGTTTGTAAGAAATGAAATGAAAGGAGTAAAGAGAGAGTGTGTTGAAAAATCAAGTCGGGAACCAAAGGACTGGAATTCATTTTTGTTTCTTTTGTAACTAAAACACAAAGGCTCATCTTAGGCCATGGTATAAGAAAATTCAATACATTCAATAAAATATCTTTAAATAGGGATAACACTAAAAAAAAAACAACCCTTTGTTCAACCTTGTTTCATACTCATTGAGTTGTGAAACATTTTCTTTCAGGCCAAGACAAGATAGGCCTACTCAGTTTACAAACCGGTGGAATGCTTTTCTTGTTCACAATATTATTATCTTTTTTATGTAGTAATATCGAGTTTGTAGAATGTGGAATATTCAATCATGTAGTGATAAGGGGCAATTGAGAACTAAGAACACCAAAAAATTATAGAAAAAATATATATCTTTAAAAAAAAAAAATCAAGCTTCACTTCTAAGGATCATTACCAGCGTGCGACCAGGCTACGCTTGAGCGATTTAACCAGAGCCCGCACGCGCGGACATGGTCGTCTTTTTTTAAATCTCGTCTCGGGGTAATGGCATCATGCCAAACAATTTCGTCGTCAACGGGTTAGAAGAACCTCATTGGTTACCCATTCATTCTCGCATTCAGTACAAAATGATCCTGCTCACATTTAAGGCTGTACATGGTCTTGCCCCTACTCACCTATCTGAGTTGGTTTTACCTACCAGATCACTCGGATCTGCTTCACTAAACCTGTTGGTTGTCAATAAGAGTAGAATGAAAACATTCGGTGATAGGTTCTTTGAATGTGCCGCACCAACCCTTTGGAATTCTCTTCCCGATGCACTTCATGCTCAGAGAAACATATATGTATTTAAAAGGGAACTGAAGACATATCTCTTCAACATTTCATTTTGACTGTGCATTCATTCTCTTATGACAAATTATTTATGCAATGGAAGAGTTTCCAAAGAGGTTCCCTTGAGTAGGATGTTATTCATTTATATATGTGTGTTAATATTTGTATGTTTACTTTGTGTTTACTTTATTTTCTAGACATTTATCTTACTTTTGATATAAGCATGATTATTTCTTTAAACATGTAAAGTGCATTGGTATTGCAAACAGTGGTGAAATGCACTATATAAAAACTGAATATTATTATTATTATTATTAGCCTCCATTGAACATCCTATCTGAGGGACCAAGTATTTACCAACTTAATTTTGCATCTAAAGGCCCTGTCACATCAGCCTTGCGTATGAGTTACGGGCGAGTTGCGGGTGACAATTTTTGCTACTCGCAGGTCGCCCGCATTGACAGTATATTTAATGCTTCTCGCACGCAGTTGCCCGCAGGTACGCACGCAAGTCTGATTTGCCCGCAGAAAAGTTTTGAACATGCTCAAAACTTGTTCCGGGTGATTTACTGGTGATTGCCTGCAGATGTACGCGCAGAATACCAGTAGAACACCAGTAGGACACCCGCATCGACCGCAAATCACGCGCAATTAACCTGCTCGAAGTATGCAGATTGCCCGCGGATCTCTGAGGCCAAAAATATATGACGTCTCACGGGGCAGGGTTATTCCAGGGAATTATTTGAAAATTGAATGGTTTCTCCAAGCTCGCACATTGCAAGCAACTTACACGCAAGTAACACGCAGCTAGGTCTCAGATACCACGTAGCGCACGTATGTCACCCGTAACTAACACGGATCAGTTTCAAAGCGTACACGCTCCTGACCCGCAGGTCACACGCAATGCACGCAATTAGACAGTAAGTTAAACGCTTACAGCAGGTAAGACGCACGCAAAACTTGTGAAAATCCTTGTTTGCCCGCAGAAATCTTGTTGCGTGCTGGAAAATCCCTGCTCGCAACTCTCCCGTAACTGATGTCATGAGGCTGATGTGACAGGGCCTTTATACGCACTACCTTGGTCATACTACTTGATTAATCAGAATAACTTTTTTTTAGTTAGTCTGTTGCCTATGGTTAATTTTTATTTGTTTATTGATTGGTTGAGAACACATCTTGTGATGGAACATCATCCTGCTAAAAAAATACTAAAGAAATTATTAGGATTTGTTTGACATAAAGTCCTGATTTCTTTCTGTTTTCAGGATTCCTGTGGTGATCCGGCCATCCATTTTGCCATTGTAGGAGAGAGTAGAGAATGCCAGAAGCTTCTGATTGAGTCCCCGATGATTGATCTAACACTCAGGAACAACAGGGGCTACAACGCTCTACTCTTTGCTTCTCTCAGAGACTCTGAGTTGTGAGTATTGCTCAATTCTTCAGAATAATAATAATAATAATAGTGAAATCTTTTAGAGTGCACACACTGTCCGAGGACGCTCATGGCGCTAGTCCAGCAACAGTTCTCTTTGAGGAGTAAATTTTTATTTTTTTTTAGAAATCATCAATTAAAAAAGTCAACCAATTTTTTTTGTTGTAAGTATCAGAGACTTAAAAATAAGGACCTATAGCCTTTTAGCATGGCATGGGGGGGGGGGGGACAACAGCACATAAAGTTATCTAGGGCATACTGTTTGAGAAGTTAATGTGAACTGAAGTGGCTACCTTGGTAAATATAAAGTGTTGTAATCAAGTGGTTTGTCTCATCACTTGACTAGGGATGCAAATGTTCTGGGTTAACCCTGGCATGGCACTTATGTCCTTAGGCACTAAGTGTAAATGAGTATCTGATATGAATGGAATGAGTTTGCCTTTAGTGATCCTTCTGGGATTGGCAGGTGTCAGAAAGACTTACAAATAAGGACCTGGTTTGTCTCATCACTTGACGAGGGATGCAAAGGTCCTGGGTTATCCCCGGCACCACTTATGTCTTTAGGCATCAAGTGTAAATGAGTATCTGATATGAATGAAATCAGTTTGCCTTTAATGATCCTTCTGGGATTGGCAGGTGTCAGAAAGACTTACAAGCATCCGATGACTGTGGTAATAATAATTCTAAGCGCTTAGAGACGAAGCTCTTTCATAATGGACGCTTTATAAAAACTAGGCCTAACTATCATCGTTATTATTTCAATTTTTCACGTCATGATGGTCTGTTTGTATATTTAACAGCAACCAGATTTCTTCCAGAAATCTAGGTTTGCAGTCTATTCTCTTTTTATCAAATAAGTCCTCTGTTAGTAGTTCACTTCTCTTTCTAGTTTAAGACTTTCCGTAGGATGCGAGCCGTTCCTAGCAAACTTGCCCTCTCTATTGTTGTTGTTATTATTATTATTATTAAATGAAACAATATTATCATTACGATTCTATTCAGTGCTGTGAATCTGATCTTGGATAAGATGCCTGGCCTAGCAGCAAATAAGAAAGAAGATGGTTTCACAGCTCTTCATATTGCAGCTCTCACCAACAATTCATCAATTGCTAGGATCCTCATTGAAAAGGTAAGATCATCTTCTTTTGTATTATCCAAAAGGTTTATATCCACTTGGTCTAACAGCAGTTTGTCTAACAGCAGTTTGTCTAATTTTTCCATTTGACTAATACCACATCGGCTAAATGCATTTGATCTACTAACAGTTTGGTGTAAGTTACCCTTGGTCTAATACATACTCGGTCAAATTCTCACTTTGTCTAATAACCACATGGTCTCATTGCCGATTCGTCTAAGTGCATTTTTGTTTAATGACCAAATTAATCTTTGGTCTATTACCAGTTTGTCTCTTGAGCAAGGTGTTTTATCTACATGCTTCACTCCACCCGAGGTGTTAAAAATTGGTACCTGGTACGATGGAAAATACTACTTGGTTTGCTTTAGCATTTGTGCACCTGACAGGCGACCAGTTAGAATGCTCCTCAAGGAGTGGAGATTGTGCACTGTTAAGTGTGTGATCGTAAAAATGAATTCAATGACCGGAGTAATAATATACTGTAAGCACTTTGGTCTTCACTTGTAAAGTGCTTTATAAGAAATCAGCATTATTATTATTATCATCATCATCTTGTAGCCCTGTATTAACGGACCTATCTAGAACTGTTACATGTTGCCTGGACAATGTCAGAGTAATTTGCTAATACCAACCTTTTCTTTGCTCTTGTGGCTGTACACACTTGTAGTACTATGTATTTATATGTACTTTGTATTATACGCCTTTGAAATTGTTTAGTATATTTTATCAGAATTGGAAATAAATGAATTAAACAAAGGCCGTCCATGTGGGATGTTACCAAGGAAACTTTTTATTTTCCCACAAATTCTACCCAGGTCTACCTACAGGTAGGGTAACTATTCAACTTGACCTGACTTTACCCATACAAGATGTGTGAAAACAGAACTTAGGAAAGGAATTTATATAACTTTATTTTCGTTCATATGCAGATTGAGCACCCGATCTAACACTGAAATTCCTGCATGAAGCTTATTACCATCCATAGAAATCAAATTATTTGTATAATATCATAATGATAATAATAATAATTTACATTTATTTAGCTCATTACATAAACATTGCAATAGGCTTTTCATAGCAGAAGTTATGAAAATACGAAACAATAGAATTACATAGTCTTACTCCATTATATTCCAACAATATTCTTTATCAAAATTATCTTATATATATAAGATTTGACTATAAACCGTTTTATATTATCTTGATCATGTTTGCTCCAAGGAGTTACTTCTAGGTATCAATGTGATGTATCATTCAGAAATAAATAAATATATATATAAATAAATCAATAATAATTATATTCATTGTTCTCTTATTGATCCTACTCTTTTTCTAATTTTGCAGGGGAAATGCCCAATTGATTGTCAATCTAACAGTAAATTAAGCCCTCTCTTTCTGGCTGTGGCTCGGGGTGCTTCTGAAACAGTGGAGGTGTTGGTAAACCTCGGTGCAAACATTAACCTACCAACAGAGTCGGGACAGACATGCATGCATGCCATTATGGGACTGGTGTCCAATCCTGAGTCGGAGGTGGAAGATTCTCTCACACTGAGGAAGGTAATGGACTTTATCATTTATACCAGTTCTGATGATGATGATGATGATGATGGTGAAGATGATGACGATGTTGGTGATGATGCTTTTTAAAAAAACAATTAATTGCCATGCATATCTCTGTAGCTGATTGATGATGATGATGATGATGATGATGATGAGGATCATAATGATAATCATGATGATGATGATGATGATGATGATGATGATGATGATGATGATGATAATGATGATGATGTTGATGATGATGATAATGATGACAATGATGTTGGTGATGATGCTTTTTTAAAAGCAATTAATTGCCATGCGTATCTCAGCAGCTGATTGATGATGATGATGATGATGATGATGATGATGATGATGATGATGATAATGATGATGATAGTGATGGTGGTGGTGGTCATGATGATGGTGGTGGTGGTGATGATGATGATGATGATGATGATGATGATGATGATGATGGCGTTGATAATGGTGGTGATGATGTTGATGATCATGATGATAATGATGACAATGCTTGCGATATTTATTATTATTGTGATGATGATGATGAAGACTGTCATAAGGCATAACAACCAAGACAGGATGCTGAAGATTGTGATATCATAGATATATGATGATGGATCGGACATTCATGATGATGATGATGCTTAAATAAGTGTAATTTCGACAACCTATCAGTTGGCGGGGTTGGTGAATTAAAAGGTTTACTTTTTCATCTCTTAGATTCGTGCATCCATGAGAGATATAGGAGTGGCATCACCTGGAGGCGCTCTTGCATGTTATCTTGTAAATAACGGAGGCAAGCTGGACTATGCTGATAAAGATGGAGAAACACCCATGGATCTTGTAAAAGATCCCAAACTCAAGGAATGTCTTGAGAAATGCCTTGCTACAGCCAGGTAAGAACGCCATTTATTCTTAAAGGGATGCAGTAACATTGAATGATATTCAAATTGCAATTTGTTGGATTTAGCTCATTTTGCCAACATGATTATGAACACATAGGTCAGTCTGGTATTCCTTAAAAATTGCAGTCTATTTGCTTGCTTTAATTTCGGGATATCTATGAATTTATACACAAATTTTAAAACCCATTCCCAGACGCGAATGAAAACCATGTGTGTTTTAACGCACATGGTTTTCACCACATTTCCTTTTGTGAAATCCCTGTGCCTACCGGCCTGCTAAGCTTGCTACAGAGTGGTATAAATTACTCATGCGCAGCTGTATCCTTAGCCTCATTTGATATTTCACTGTTTTAAGATAGTAAATGACTTGTTTTTCATCCGAAACTTTCAGTAGTTTGTTTTTACGGTCAGAGCAATAGAATTTTATTCATTTTGCACTGTTTTGGGAAAGTTACTAAATCCTTTTAATTGATAGTTCCCTCTTTTGTTTGAGGAATAGTGGAACATTATTATCAGTAATTATAACAAACGTATTTGTCACAATTTCCTTTATTGTTTCAGTCTTTGGACAGTGCAAAGTTTTTATCATCATCATTTGATATTTCTGCCTGTTAGAAATCCACATTGATATTGGGTAAAGGAAAGCTATGCTATGTTGAGTGCATATAATGTACATGAAGACACATTTTACAAGATACATGATACAAGATACATGTAGTTTAATAAGTCCAAATCATGGAAATTTGCCTTTCACCGGGTTACATGCCACATTTCTAATGTATTTTGGGCTATACAAGAAGTTTGTATTATCATTATCATTATTATTATATTTGAAATAGGAATTGAATTTTATGAATATTTTATTCTATAATACTTTTTTTTTATCCAAGCATATTCTTATTTTTTACAACCTTCAAAACAGTATCGATAATTTCAACACAATTTGAACTAGAATTCAAATTTTGTGAGTCTCGAGTCATGAGACATCAAACAAATTAATTTATTAATTATCATGAAATCAACATTATAAATTCAATAAATTTAGTATCCTTAGTCTGAGTCTTTCAAGCTCTTTTTATTTTTAACAGGAGGAAAGTTTGCTGTAACTCCTGATGTGCATCACTGCAAATTATGCAGTAAATCTAGAGTGATAATAATAAGAAGAATAATATACAGAGTGCCAATTCCACATGAATGGGGTGCAGAATAACAACATATATTTCAATCTACACTCCCTTTCCTTTCATCTTTCTAACATTTATTTTCTCTTCAGCCCTAACCGATCTCCATCACCAGCTGCTCAGAAAAAAGAGCCCAACTCCATCCTGTCCAGGATCCTACCATTCTTTAATAAGGACCGAGGGGGGCGTAAGAAGCCCCCTCCACCGGTGGAATCCCTGGAAGATTTGGAGTACCTAGAGGAACAAGGACCGGTCACACTTTCCATCAATCCATTCAGTGAGTTATTGTATTCTCTGCTAGGCAATGAAACATATCATTCCCAGGCTAAAAATCATACAATGATTGAGTTATTGTATTCTATACTAGGAAGTCAAACATACATGTACATGCATCATTACCTGCCTTATGTTTATACACTTAATACATTATTGTATTCTACACTAGAAAATTTAACTTCTGTAATGTCATTACAAGTCTCATGGTGGTACAAATATCATCATCAATATCAAGAGAAAGTCTATATGACTCGTGGGGATATGTCTTTCTCTTTGATTTTATTCTTCATTTTTAATTTCTCTTCATCCCTCTACATTTCTCTGTTTTCTCCGCTTCCTTATCCCCATCTCTCTCCATTTCCTTGCCTATCTCTCTCTCTTTCTTTATCACTTTGTCATTTTCTGATTTTCTCTTTGCCTTTTTACCTCCCTCAACCCCCTCTTTATCGCTGTCCCATTCCTTTATGTTCCTCTCAACCATTATCTCTCTCTCTCTCTCTTCCTCTCTTTTACTCTCCGACTAAACACACTTATACATTTTCTCTCTCTATTTGGTTGATGGCATATGACAGAAATTGATGATACTGAGCTTCCGACATCCCCGATGGAGGACTTCACCGTTGACTCCATCACACCAGACCAGGTAGTTACCGATGAAGATCTTACAAAGGTAACAATTTCATTTTGTTCATTGAGTACTGAGCTTGAGTATACTTGGGCTGGGGTCGATGGTGAATGTGTGTTATTGCCAAATCAGCTCGTCTCCAACACGTTGAAGTGAAATTACTGTTGTGGTCATGCGATTTAAGTTTGGAAGAAACAGTCTCAGAGTGATTTTGGAAGGCTGATTCCAATTCAACTTCGAATTATTGTGTGCTGTGAGGTTTTGAAATCACCAAAATGATAAGAAATTAACCCAATTTTGCAGAGAGTAACATGTACTACATGCAGGTGTGGGCCAGCGAATCTCTCTGGATTGGTTCTAGAACGACTACCTCCCGGACAATTAACTCCACTGAAAATCTACTCCCTAACTCTACACCTAACTTTAACCCTGTTTCTGTGAGGTAGTTGTCCTATGGGTAATTGTCTACGGGGTAGTTGTCTTGATCCGTTGTGGGTTGTATACCCTGCCTTTGGCAATCGTATAACATGATTTGCTGCACCCAGCTGGTAAATCGCTAACTGACTTTGACTGGATGATACTATTTTTTTCAGTGGGACAACAGAGAATCCCCCAGACTGTGATGATACTGTAGCTTTCATTCCCTTTCTATTATCTTTCATATGTTACCCAGAATGTTGAGAAGGCAGCTGAACATGCTTGCTGCGTTTGTGAAGAGCAGTTGACACAGTTGATTGGTGTTCCTTGTCAACATGTACAGGCATGGCCAGGTAAGGACAGATAAAAGAGAAAAATTTTATTATGATACCATGCTGCTTTATAGGTATATTGGCAATTGGTCTAAACTCACTTTGACTAATGCACGTTTGGTCTCATCTTACATGGTCTAATTCCATTCAGTCTAAAACCAGTTTCTCTAGTTACCTTTTGGTCTAATTGACACTTTGCCTATTTACCATTTTGTCTAATTCCCATTCTGTCTAATGTCTATTTGGTCTAATGTCCACTTGGTCTAACGCCACTTCCTGGAACAAACTGGTAATAGACCAAATATTCATGTGGAAGTTAGACCAAAATGCAGTTAGACAATTTCACTTTAAGACAAATTGGCAACTAGACCAAGTTCTGAGTAGTCATTAGAACAAGTTAGAATAAGACCAAGTATGTATTAGAACAAGGAGAACAAATTGTTAGTAGACCGAGTGGTTTTAGACAATGTGGTATTAGACATACAGAAAATTGGACCAACTGCTGTTAGACCAAGTAGATGTAAATCAACCCAAAGTTGAGATATGGCCCACTATTTTTCTGTCCATCCTAAGCATTAATAAAAAAGAGGACTTTTTTTTTTCAACTTTAATACACGCAGATGGACCATTGTATTTAAGTGAGCACAGTTTAGTTTCCTTTCTCATTGAAACCTTTTATATGATTTCTCAACTTCGAAACAGTCAAGGTGAGTAAAACCTAACTGGTTGAGATAAGAGGAAATCAATCTTTCTATATTTATCATTATAGCAACCTACATGTACATGATATGAAGACCCTTTTTCCTGTAAAGTCTCCTGTGGCCTCTAAGTCCGCTTTGTACACTGTTTATAGATCATTTGAAAACAATACATGTATCAGGATTTTTTTATGTGTTATAAATCCCTCTCTTCTTTCTAACAGGTGAAGAGGCAACTGCTGTCCCAAGTGCGGCGGCCGCCTCAAAAGAACCTCCGAAGCGAGTCATCTCTGTTCTTCGGCGCCAGAACAGTGACTTCCGTTCAGCCCTCGCTTGCACGGTGTGCTTCCAACGTAAGAAGGGCGTAGTCTTTGAATGCGGTCATAGTACCTGTAAAGAGTGTGCAGAACTACTACCTGATTGTCCTGTCTGTCGCAAGCCGTCTTCGAAAGTCATCCCTCTGTATCTTTAAGAATGATTGGTGCTGTCTTTAGAGAAGTGTTTCCAAGGTACATGTATGTTTTCCGGGGTATTAAAGAATGGCGTAGTCTTTGAATGTGGTCATAGTACATGTAAAGAGTGTGCAGAACTACTACCTGATTGTCCTGTCTGTCACAAGCCATCATCAAAAGTCATCCCTCTCTATCTTAAAGAATAATGGATGCTGTCTTACAGAAGAGTTTTCAATGTAACTATCTATTTTCCGGGGTATTAAAGAGGGGTGTAGTCTTTGAATGCGGTCATAGTACCTGTAAAGAGTGTGCAGAACTACTACCAGATTGCCCTGTCTGTCGCAAGCCATCATCGAAAGTCATCCCTCTCTATCTTTAAAAATAATGGATGTTGTCTTACAGGAGAGTTTTCAATGTAACTATCTATTTTCCGGGTATTAAAGAAGGGTGTAGTCTTTGATTGCGGTCATAGTACCTGTAAAGAGTGTGCAGAACTACTACCAGATTGCCCTGTCTGTCGCAAGCCATCATCGAAAGTCATCCCCCTCTATCTTTAAGAATGATGAAAGCTGTCTTTAGAGCAGTGTTTTCAAGGTCCTGTATGTTTCTTTACTGTATGAGAAAGTATACCAAACTTTGCAATCTTGTAAAAAATGTTGCTGTATTCTCCCATTTTTAAGTTGTGAGTTAGTTAGTTGCACATATTTGCAAGAAAGTATCAAAGATTTTGCCATTTTATGATAAAAATGCTGCTAGTATACTCGTCATGGTTTTGACAAATAATATATTTTTAAACTTATCTGAAATATGTTCTGCACTATGCGATATAAAAACTTCTGTTGTTGGCATTTATAGATATTTCTTAGAAGATGATCTTTGATATGTATGACTTAAATCTTTTCTTGAGCAAATCATAGGAACAAGGATTTTCTCGTGAAATTTGAGTTAACATTGGGAAACTTCATGGAAAAACAAAAGTACTTCTGAAAAATAAAGATAGTCTTGAGATCTGAGCTTTGATTCTAAGAAACATACATGTAGTGCTGATTTATTATTATATTAAAAATAAGAAACATATTGTTAAATGAATTTTCATGTATCTATTTCAATCCATGTAAAAAAAAAATACTTGACGTGCTTGCCAGAATGTTTTTAGCAATAGGTAGTTATTATGTACCATAAAGAAAAACATTTTAACATTGCCAGCCAAACATATCCATGTGCAAAAATAAAATTATATATTGCCATCTGATTAGAGTTTATAGTACATATATTTATGTTTAAAAGAGCATAGTTGTAAGAAAGTAGATCAACCAAAGTTTAAAAGTACTTGTAACTATATATATATAGTTCATATTAAGATTGGTGTATATGTGATACTTTTGTAGTAAGAATTGATCCACTTTTTACAAATTTATGTAATTGTGTTATGTAATCAAAGTGTCTTTAATAACATTAAACTGTCACAACTCAACTACATGTAACTGAAATATGTATTAGCCAAGAATTTTTTTAAGTACTCGTAATATGTGTTCAGATAATGATCTGTGTATCCGATACTTTTGTTGGCAAATTGAATGCACCGATTTATCTTGATAAAAACTTATTGTTATGAGATTCATGTTACCATTAGCTTTTTCACAATATGAGGACAACTACCCTGGGACAACAATGGAGTATGATCAAATTTGAATATATTTTATTTAAAGTGTCTTTTTATGTGATTGTCTGTTAAAACTCAACTACATGTAACAGATGTCATAAGGTGTATAACATCTTCCATTTTCTGGTAATAAAATGTTTCTTGAATAGTTCTTTAGTGAAAGAAGAATGCAAGCTACTTTTTTGATCACTAATATTGAAAACATCTTTCTTTAGCCAAATTCAATAGTGGGTGCTATGTTGATCAAACAATGAAAATATATGTTTTGTGTACAATAACTACTGTCTCCTGAAATGAAAATAACATTAAGGTAAAGTTCTGGCCAATTACCTGCCTGCATAAATGAAACTACCCGTTTTAATTGGATTCTCAAATTTTCAGAGAGTTCTGTAGTTTTAAAATTCTTTTGAAACTTTACATATTAATGTATTTCATCACAATACAAACTTTTTAACCCGTTGGGGACTGAGCCCGAATATATTCGAGCTGAGGTCTATGGGAAATGTGTGTTATAGCCAAATCAGCTCGTCTCCAACAGGTCAATGTTTACTTGAATTTGATTCTAAGTTATCTTATATTTCATGATGCAAGCTTTCAATATATACTTGAATAATCATATGTGTGTGTGTAACATATTCTTAATAATATTGGTGTTACATGTTATGTAACACATACTGAAAGGTACATGTAATACTAATACGTCATTGGATTTTAATGCATAAGTACTGATTAGCAATATGTATTTTGTGTGTAATTCTAATACTTCATAGAATTTTTACTTCATGTTTACATAATACAAGTACATGTATATTCTTATTGGCTTTATAACACAAGCAGCTGTAACTTGGATGGTATCTGTACTAGAGATAATAATTTTGTTTCTTAAATGAATGATGGAATTAATGAAATATTACCTACGTTTGACTGGAATTCAATTTTGTTTAATGCTTAGTACTGAAACATATGATATAAATGTAGAGTGGGTAATCAAGAAAACAGTACTACTTTATGTTGTCTATGTGATTTTAACCTATAAATTTGAACAACTTACGGTAAAAATAATTGGTATGTTTATTTTGTGCCATGATTACATTGGGCAAGGCTCACATTGTCACCAAAATACCTGCCGTTGTAGCTTCCTTGGGAATTATTTTCTTTTTATAATATTAGTAAATTTTACCTACTAGTACTTTGGGAGTTGTATCAAAATTAGATATGTCAATTTAAAAATGTCAGTCGAACAAGCTACATGGCATATTTATCAGGCAAGTCTACTCTGCAAAGAAAAATAAGATGACTTTGATTATGCACATGTAGCAATAATAGAAGTGCCGTAGCCTAATGGTTGTATCACTTGATTGGAGACGCACCTTATTTGAGGTGCCTGGCTGGTATGCTCCCCAGGGGGTGGAGAATGTGCACACTTTGTGTGCAGGGTAGCCTAAAACTGATGACCAATTTAAATCTGTAAAGCGCTCAAAAACAAAGTCTAGATATGTACTAAGAACTATTTTTTAAACCAGAATATTAGTAGGCCTATTATTATTGAAACTCAGTAAATTACTCAGTTCAGTTCTATAATTTGATGGATAATATGTGGGAAAATCATAATAATTCATTATGTTGGTCTTTATTTTTAAGGTCACTTTTACTCAGTATCTTGTTTTTTTTTTGTTTTTTTTTTTATAATTATGTTCCTATTATTCAAAGTAGTCTTTCAATGATGATTTTACATAACCATTATTTCTATGACTAATCTATATTCATTATAGTTATACATTGTACTAAATATGGAGCTTATTCAAAGAACAAAATTACAGAAAATTTTTAGAAACGTCAAGCTATCATAGCTTTCTACAATTTGATTCATTTGGCAATTTGGAGTGATTAGCAAATTGAGTGGGTATAGACATAATAGAGAAAGGGAGAGAGTTAGAGAAGGAAGGAGAAATAGAGAGATAAAAGGTGAGGAAGAGGGGGAGATAGAATTGAAGAGGACAAAATACAGAGGTAGAAGGGAGAGAGGATGAGAAAAAAAATGGTAAGGGAGTGGAAGGGGCATCTGGGAAGGGGTAAAATTTTGTGATGAGATAGAGAAAGAAAGCGAGAGAGTTGAAGGAGAGGAATAGAAAAGGGGATGATGAGAGGAAGAGGAAAGAGAGAGAGAGAGAGGGGGAGGGGGAGCGGAGCAGGGGTATAATTGGATGCAACATTAAAAATGTATGTGTGGATCTTCGCTCCCACGCTTCGCTATATCCAATACAAAACTTAATTTGTGAAAACTCATTTTTAGAGTATACAAAGGCCATTATAGTCCATGGAATATTTTGACGTTGCGAAACGTTTAGCAGCGGATCCATGCCTAATTATTTATTTATTTATTTATTTTTATTTATAATTATTATTTTTTTTATTATTATTTATTTATTTAATTTATTTATTAATTTATTTATTTATTTAATTTTATTTTAATTTTATTTATTTATTTTTTTTTTTTTTTGGGGGTGGGGGCGTCGACATTTGTTTATACTTTCATTTTTTTGTTGTATATCAATATCTAGAGGATTTTTCTTTTTGTATAGACGTACCTGGATTAATTATGTTGGTACATGTAATAAATATAGCCATTGACCAACACCAATAGTAGTCGTAAGAACAGTGTGCCCCCCCCCAAAAAAAAAGTACTTTTTCTGGGACGTACTGTATTGCATAAAGAATGACCATTGACTCAACGGGAGTGTCTCCTGACATAGTTTCTAACACACATCTCCTTTTCATGAACCACAATCCAGAATTAGATTGAAGCAACTGTC
Source organism: Paracentrotus lividus (assembly GCA_940671915.1). Classification (NCBI taxonomy): domain Eukaryota; kingdom Metazoa; phylum Echinodermata; class Echinoidea; order Camarodonta; family Echinidae; genus Paracentrotus; species Paracentrotus lividus. The sequence continues at coordinate 27,877,305 of CALNVZ010003431.1, read as the reverse complement.
GTTTTTATGATCTCCATCTGAAAGATGACGGCATGGATGTGGATTATGACTCATATTGTCTTGATCCAGCTGTTTTCAGTCTGTGCTTCTAACGCGGGCTTATATTCATCGTTTTTAAGGTTAGTGTCTACTGCATTCTGACAATTGCATTTCAATCAAGATGCTCGAAACTTATTGCAAAAGTTCACTTAACATGATGTCGTCTCAATCCTACCCCCCCCTCTCTCTCTGTCTCTGTCCTCTCTCTCTCTCTCTCTCTCTTTCTGTCTGTCTGTCTGTCTGTCTCTCTATGTCTCTCTCTCTCTCTCTCTCTCTTTTTCTCTCTCTTCTCTCTCGCCCTCTCTCTGACGTTCCCAACATCTCAGTCCTCCATCTCGTCTCGCATCTCTCTCCCTCTGTCATCCTCTGCTGCCAGCATGACAATGCTCTTTGGATGACCTCTGTTCGCCATACGCACAGATGGAACGTATTCTACCATCCTCACCAATGCCGTCATCGCCACTGAGTTCATCGTCGAGGTCATTTGAAGGGGATGGACTAGCAAGAAAGAACCCTGGATGAGAGCATGTGTTAGGAGGCAGAAAAAGTCAACTATTCCTAATCGTGAAAACAGGGGGGGGAGGGGGGGGGGGGGAGGGGTGGGGGTGCGGGCCTGGCCCAGGGTAGGCGTTTCGGCCTTCGGCCATACAAATGTAATCATTTATCAAATAACATCATAGGGGTAGGGGTAATATGTCATTTACTCGGTTCAGTTATCCATCTATAATTATTTTTTTTTTTAATTTTTTTTCGGGGGAGGGGGCAAAACACCCAAATACCCGAATTTAGGCACTTTCTTCCCAATTTCAGGTGGTCAAGCCTACCCACCTCTCCCCTCCCCTTCCTTGGCCATCGCTAGGGTATTAGTATGCTATCAATGCATAGAATATGAGAGAGAGAACAAATAATGACTTATACGACTTTGGATGGGGAAAATACCCGCATAATAATTTTGATTCATGATTGATTTTAATGTAATATTATATCTTTAAATTTAAATCTAAAATCACTCCTATTTTATTGTCTGATAAACTTGTCATTAAACTCTCCTTTAAATTGTCAAGTTAGCATATTTTCTACATCAAAACTAAAAGATAAAAAAAAAATTTGCCGTTTTGTTTACTAAAATCTTGGAATGAATATGTCATCAAGGAGAAATACAATATATGTTTGGCGATCTGCACGACCTACTTTAGTGATGATATTCCACCCCCTGTCTCGTGATTTTGGTTAAAATAACACCAACCTCAAACCAAACAATACATTGTATTCTCTAGTTTCTTAGATACTCGATACAAACACTTCTTTTATATCAACCATCCTGATATGTCGCCCACTACTCCTTTGAAATCAATCGGACATTGAGACCAATTTTACTATTATTTATTACTACAGACCATGACAATGACCCCGCGAATTGTCGCGATGACTCATGAGTGTCGACAGAGTTCTTAAAGTCAAGGGAAAATTCGGTAATTTTCTTTAATAAAAAAATAAAAATAAAAAAAAATAAAAAAATCTGAAGCAATTCTGAAGCAATTCTGATCGTATTTGTGGTGAAATGGCATTTTGGCAAGAGGTTTACCTAACTTGAATTGTACAAGTTAAATAATTGTGTTCGTTGTTTGTTCAATTAAACTAGGCACGGCCGAGGTACATGGCAGGTAAGTTCATTTTTATTATAATCAGTAGCGGACGCAGACCGGAGTCACACAATGAAAGTACCGGGTCCATGCGTAAACATAATAGAGCCGCTTTTGTCCCCAGACAATTGGGCCCCCGAAATGCATTCAATTCGATTTTCTTGGATCCGCGCCTGAGTAATGACACATTGTATTCATTATTTTTATAAGCCTAGAGTATTGGAAATTGGGGTGCACATGTCATTTTTTTAAATATTTATTTTCTTCTTTAAAAAAAAAAAAAAAATCTACATGTACATTCAATGAACGGTTAATAATTAAAAAAAAAAGTATTAGCATGCATGCGCAAGACCCTTGAACCCCAGCAGGATCCGTCACTGCCAGTTATGGGGTAGCGAGCAAGGGAGAGGGGGGGGGGGGCGGAGGGCTTCATTACTACTATTTTCCGTAGAAATGAGATATAAAACGTGTAAATCACCATCAGACATGTCAGATTATGCTTTTTAACAGCCCCTCTCATTTTCTTCTCACCCCCTACCACTTTCAACATTTGTCCTCTGCTACTGTGTCCTACTTTTCGGTTACAAATGCATGACATGTTGCTTGGAGGTAGGTCATTGAAGTGTAATAGTAGACGTATATCATTCGATTCTGATTAGACTTCTTGCCCCTCTCCCAGCCCTCACTATCATCTTGCATTGGTATGTTATGATACATTGTAACATACCCATTAAACGATAGGTAACGCGCTAATGGATCACTGTCATTGATTGGTATCATATTCCAGCTCGAGGGGTACACGCAGAGAGGGGCATCATTGGGCCCATCATACCAGCTCGGGGTACAATAGGAGAGGGGTACCGTTGAGTGATTGGTATCAGCTCTAGTGGTACAAGAAGAGAGGGGCATCATTGAGCTCATCATTGATTAGTACCATCACTAAGGGTAAGGAGGAGAGGGGCACCATTGAATTCATTAGTGATTGGTACCAGATCTAGGGGTACAAGAAGAGAGGGGCATCACTGAGCTCATCAGTGATTGGTACCAGCTCTAGGGGTACAGGAAGAGAGGGGCACAATTGAGCTCATCAGTGATTGGTACCAGCTCTAGTGGTACAAGAAGAGAGGGGCACCATTGAGCTCATCAATGAATTTGTACCAGCTTCAGTGGTACAAGAAGAGAGGGCACCATTGAGCTCATCAATGATTGGTTACCAGCTCTAGGGGGTACTAGAAGAGAGGGGCACCAATTGATTCATCTAGTATTGGTACCGAGATCTAGTGGTACAAGAAAAGAGGGCATCACTGAGCTCTCAGTGATGTGGTATCCAGTTCAGGGGTAGAAGACGAGAGGGGCACACATTGAAGCTCATCGTGTTGGTACAGCTCTAGAGTGGTAAAAGAGAGGGACATTGAGTCTATCAGTGATTGGTACAAGTCTAGGGGTACTAGAAGAGAGGGGCACCTTGAGCTCATGCGTATTGGTTACTCAGTTAGTGGTACAAGGAAGAGAGGGGCACCATTTAAGTTCATCATTGATTAGTACCAGCACTAAGGGGTAAGGAGGAGAGGGGCACCATTGAATTCATCAGTGATTGGTACCAGATCTAGGGGTACAATGAGCTCATCAGTGATTAGTATAGCTCTAGGGGTACTAGAAGAGAGGGGCATCAGTGAGTTGATTAGTTATTGGTACCAGCTCTAGGGGTACAAGAAGAGAGGGGCATCACTGAGCTCATCAGTGATTGGTACCCGTTCAAGGGGTACAAGACGAAAGGGGCATCATTGAGTTCATCAGTGATTGGTACCAGCTCTAGTGGTACAAGAATAGAGGGGCACCATTGAGCTCATCAGTGATTGGTACCAGCTCTAGTGGTACAAGAATAGAGGGGCATCATTGAGCTCATCAGTGACTGGTACCAGCTCTAGGGGTACAGGAAGAGAGGGGCACCATGGAGTTCATCAGTGATTATTACCTGCTCTAGGGGTACAAGGAGAGGGGGCACCATTGAGTTCATCGGGGATTTAGTATCATACCAGCCCAAAGGGTGCATTAGAGGGCGGGGGTCGGTGGTCCCGTGACATATTTCGGAGAGTGCATACAGCAGGATATCCTGAAAGATGTGGGAAGGTTTGGAGGCTTTCGGTTGTCACATCAGACTGGCTCCTTTTTATCATCGATCTCTCACAACAATGTAACGGTGATGGATAAAGAGGAGTGGGGGGGGGGTGGAATTGGAGATGATGTCCACGACATCGTTATCATTAATCTCTTGGGGAATAATCCAAAATTATCTAAAACGATGTTTGGGATTATTATGATGTGAAGACGTAGACATAAGATTAAAGCTAAAAATACCCAACAACAACAAAACATCAACAACAACAAAACCATCCCACCCCTCCCCAAACAAAAGTCAAATCTTTTGAATGTTTGGCGAGTCAAATTTCAAGGTGCACTTAAGAGAGTCATTAAACACATGCGCACATTAGGGTGAGTTAGTTTAGTTGGAGTAAGGGGTTCATTGCTGAAATCATTGCCTCATAATAATGATTCATTAATGTAATCTCACTTTTTGTCATACCATCCTTTCTAATGTGCGTATTAAAATTGTATGCATGCATTGATAAACTTATTGTATACATGCATATTTCAGTTTATAGCTACACCACGTCTTGAAATAAAACCATTTCACTTTGCAGGGGGGGGGCGGTAATTAAGGGGTGTACATTTATTTTTGAAACTCGAGAATGAGAAGGGTGGAACAAAGTCATTATAACGGAAGCACACCGGAATAATTATGATCATGACTATATTGTCTATGCTCGTCCCATGGTAGTCACGTCAGGGAGGAGAGGGTATGGTATAATGATAGGGGCGTCGATTGATCGCCATCATGTGGGAAGTGGCGTCAAAATGTTTCGCATAGCCATATGAGAACGGGGGCTTCAACAGGTTCTGAGAAACGAGGGCATCGTAAGATAATGTCAAAATATAGATATGAACGTGTTCTAAATTATATCCTCAATGCCCCAATGCACCCCTGGATCGACTCCCATTGGAAATGGTATTTAATAGCTTCCCAAATTGCCCCATCCTATCGTTACTCCTGATTTTTATCAAAATATAAAAACAACCCATGTTTAATGTCAATACGTAAAACCATTCACATTGCCATTGGAGCAATTACGGATCGGGGGGGGGGGGCGCAAAGATCGAGCTCGCGCCCCTCTCTTTCCCCTATTTTCAAATCTTGGATCCGCCCCTGCAACGATTAAATCACTTACATTTGCAAATTAATTAAACTTTCATTCGTGGGTCCCATCTTCAACCCCTCCTTTGTCTCCTGACGCCCCTGTTCTACCTGCATAGCAAGCATTCATTCACGGCCACATGGTCATCATCAAATCCACCGGATGGTTTACATAACGATCCAGTTAGTAGCAATTATCTTAGCGGGTCATCATATCTTTATTAGTGCACACCGCCTGGTGTAGTCGCCTGGCATGTTAATTGGAGAGGGCATCCGTCTGTATTTCAAGTACATTGTTTTCATTATGTGTCGATGAACCGACAAGTGGAACGGTTCATTAAGGTGCGGTCACACATAGCCGGATGAGAAACGTACAAGAAACGGATGGTTCCACTCACACTTACGAAATTAATGTTCTATTTTATCATCGGTTGATTTCCATCGGACCGACTAGAAAACTTTGTACATGCTCATAAATTTTTGGTAGCTTTCGCGGACAACAACGAATGATGGGCATCAATCCATCGTACAAAAAGGACACGAACCGCAGTTTTAACGGATAGTAAACGATGTCAAAGTCCTTGATGTGCATGGGAACCGTATGACGGATTTTACATTGGGAGGTCCGTCCTTTGTGAGAGCCGCGAAATGAATAACCAATGGAACCATCCGTTTATTTCTTACGTGACCATTTGTGACAGCACCACCATTAGCAAGATTAGCATCGGGGATAATTAGAGCACAGATTCATTTTAGATAAAACAATTGGAATGCGAGATGAATACGCAATCATCCCCATTAGTAGATTCATAACGATACAAGAGTGCGGTATTTAGCGTATGGTTAGGGCCTCTTGAAAAAGGGGCAGCGATTGAAGGCAACTCTAGATAATTCAGTGGCGGATCCATGGGGGGGGGGGCGCAGGGGACAAGCGCCTCCTCTATAATTTAAAAACCACTCATTGACTATACATGTTAAAATTAGAATTTTTTTCGGCTGCGTCCCCTATTTTTTCCAAATTTTCGGGATACGCCCCCATATTTCTAAATCCTGGATCCGCCACTGTAATTGGAGGCGGGGAGGAGCATTTGGGGGGGGGGGGGGGGGGTCATTGTTGCTTTTCTGGTGTAATTGCGTTGTAGCCTGCGAGGGAACAAAGCGATCGAGGCAGCACGCATTAAGTCTCATTCTGCAATAGTGACACTTTTAATACATAGCTTATCGTTGCAGGGGTGACGACCTGCTATCTTAGATGTTGGGGGAAACAATTTTTTTTTGTGTGGAAAAACTGAGCAGCGCCAGAACGACATTGCTCTATATACCCCTTTCTTGTTGAACGCCAAACAGGGAAGCAGCAACTCCCATTTTTTAACGTCTTTGGGTGATGACACGGCCGGGGATCGAACCCACGACCTCCCGATTATGAGGCAGACGCTCTATCCACTGAGCCAACATATCGGTTAATCTACATCATCTCCTTTTTGGTGTGGTTAAAAAAATTTTCTTCAGGAGCCACCTGGGAAGGTACTGTCTCCAAGCCCCAATAAATAACAAATTCAATAAGTGAATCATTGAACATTGGAAATCTCATAGGAACAGTCTAGCATCAAGAAAATTGAGTTGTTCCAAAGCCATTAACCTTTTTTTAGAGTTCAAGTATGGTGACCTACTTTGGCACCTTGCAGTTTGCCAACTGAGGAGGCGAGAGAATAAAGCTGACAGCCTGATAATATATCGAATATAATATTTTTGGCAAACAAGATTAAATGTCTACTTGAAATATTTCAAGTGATTGAAAAAGGGTATTAAACAAAATGATAAGCATAGTATTTCAGAATCGCAGAAATATGGTCCCCCGGTTTCGCTGCCGGTTTCTCAAGACAGAAAACGCAACTTAAAAATCATACATAGGCCTAGGCCTAATGAACTATGAGAAGGATTAAGAGAAAATCTGGAAAAAGGGAGAAAATTCCCAAATGGCAACATATTACAGAC
>CALNVZ010003431.1:27850375-27865375 GCA_940671915.1 Paracentrotus lividus | reverse complement strand
GAGTCCTATCGAACATGGCCAGAGGTAGGGCTAGGGGTAGGAGCAGGACTAGCAGACCAAGGACTCAAGAAAGACCAGCCCAAAGGACAAGCTCTAGAATAACCTTGAGCGCTGGTAATTTGTACCCTGAAATATTAAAGACTGGAAAGAAGAAGAAGAGCGAGCCTAAGTCGGAGAAAAAAACCAAACCACCTCATGTTATAATGATAATTGCTGATGATTTGGGTTATAATGATGTTGGTTATCATGCCAAATATGGTCGATCTTTGATTAATACCCCCAATATTGATCAACTTGCATACAGCGGAGTCAGATTGGAGAATTATTATGTCCAGCCTGTTTGTACGCCTACAAGAAGTCAGCTGATTACAGGCAGATACCAGGTGTAGAGTGATATTAGTAGTTTCCAATATGGAGTGGCGTATCCAAGTTCGATTGGGGAGGAGGGGGAGGGGGGGGGGGGGAACGGAGGGGTTTAATAAATACCAAGCAGAAACAGCGTATCTTTACGCCCTATGTCATACTTCAAGTTCTGCAGTTATGTTGTTCATGTCTTAGTTTTTTTATTTTTTTTATTTTGATTTTGATTCGTTATTGTTGTCACTATGACTTTCTTTATTATTTATTTTTAAATTACATTATTATTATTCATTTATTTTTTATTTTTAGGAGGGGTGGCGGCATTGCATTATTGAAACGTCATTGTTGATTTAGATGGTTTTCACGGCCAGTGTTTGACTTCTGTCACTCCAATGACAATACATTTTGTTTCCTTGATTTAGTATTTCATTAATATAATTATGTCGTTATTTTTGTTACTGTTGTTACTTTTGTTGTTATGTGTTTGGGGGGTGGGGATGGCTGGTATTGCATTATTGAACGTCATTGATTTATAGGTAAGGTACGGAGTTTTTATTTCTTATATACGATGGCACAATAAATGGTGTTCCCTTGATTAAGTATGTCACGGACAAACCCATCTGGTAGTATTTTATTCATCGTTACTCTCATCTGCTCATTGAACTATCTATGTTCCTTTTGAATGGAATTCAAGTCAAGGCAAGAAAATAACCCCGGACGGGAATAGCCCATTTATTATTAATAATGGCTTATAATCTTCAATATCAATCCATTTCAGTTGTCATGTCAATAATAATAATTATATATGCTCCGTTTAGTGTAGACTATATATTGTCAAATTAAGGTCAATACTCAACATTTTGTACGGCTTCGTTGACCTTCAAAGATAGATGATATTTTTATGATTATATTTTCTCCGAGTGTATATTTTTACAATAACAAAAACCCAAGTTCATTTGAGTTTACGAATGAATGAAAGTACGTGTATCGTCATCATGGTCATAAAAAATGTATTAACAGTTTCCAGTAGATTGAAACGTAAATAATTATAAAGGTTGACTAATTGGGTTTTGGCAGACGCGTTTTAATTAGAAATTATATATATATATATGTCTGGGACCGACCTTTAAAATCTGACAGACGGGACTGGGATTCGAACCTGGGGCCGATCCATGTCGGTTTGTATGCTGATGCAGAGAACTGACAATGAGGGTTTACCGCTCGACCAACTGCTAATCCCTAAGATTAGAATGTAAGAGAAATGTTTAACTATGACATCATTTTGAGAGAGAAGATTAAGGGGGAAAAAACTTAGAAATGTAAAACATGAAGACCCAAAGACAAAGATTCAGGATTTGAAAAATAATCTGCCCCCCAAAATGTTGAAAAGATAAGGGGGCGCAGCCGAAAATTTTCCGATTTGAATATGTAGGCCCCATAGTCAATGAATTGTCTTCGAAAAAAAAAGTAGGGGTCTCACGCCCGTTCCGCCCTCTATTTCCGCCACTGAAGACAATGTGAAATAAGATGAGACGGAGAGACAGGCGGAGGACTTTTTAAATAAATTTCTCTTGAACATAAACAACTACCTAAATTTCACTTTCAAGTTTGACATTAGGCCTATATATTCGAGGCAACGAAGGCCCTAGACTATGTCTTCGTATTCCAATTCCAGGAACACTGACATAATCTGATGATGTAGCGATTATTGAAAACGACAGACATTATATATTTATCCCTTTCCCTCCAGCATATGAAGATCATGCTCGTTTTGACAAAATAAGAGAAATGTAATTGGATCTATTTAAATCACAGCATGGAAATACACACAATAATAAGTAATAACTTATTCTATAATGTTACTTTCTAAATACAGATAGGTCGAAAAAGAAGCTATATGATAGGTATGAAGGAAGAGAGTGAGAGAGAGAGAGAGCGCGAGAGATATCATGATATATAGGAAAAGAAATTTATAGAAAATATAAAACGAGAAATAATCTACTTAGGTAAAAAAAAGTAAAAAACAATAATAATTAAAAAAATCCGAACTTACTCTACCAATTATCAATAATTGCAATTTGAAGTTAATATTTTAAATGCATGCACTTTCGTTCCAAATGATGCAAGTCACTGTCAGATTGAAAAGTAAATAATGATACGGTAAGAGGAGGTCAACTTATTTTACCCCCCCCCCCTCCCATCATCATGATTTTGGATGAGCATTATCATGATGAGGGGGGGGGGGGTAAATAAGTTAATTGAAAAGTAAATAATCATTATTTACTTTTCAATGCGACAGTGACTTGCATCATTTGGAATGATACGACGTAACTAAGGCTGGCCTAAATTCAAACTAGATAATTAGGTCAACAGAGTAATTTTTTGATCTAATAACCCTCATAACATGATTCAATTATGTTTCGGCAAGTGATGTTCTGTTGATGTATTTTTTGGCCTCAAAATTTGCGATTCATAAGAGGTGAAAAATATCATCTTTGACCTGCTTTGATAGTATAATGCGATACTCTACCTAATTTTAAGAAAAATGACCGATATTGCTTGGTCATTATACTGTGCACTATCTGTGCCAAATAAATCGAAGAACGATGCGATAATTCAATTTGTTTTAAAATGTGGATTTGAGTGATAAAACTTACTATTATCCAATTTACACCGTTTTTCACAATTGAATTTAAGACATAATTTATTATCAAAATTTCTAATTTTGAACAAGCAGAAAAACGAAATTTTGTTAAAAAGATTCATCCTCATTTTTTTTCCGGGAAGGGGGGGGGGGGGGGGGGGGGGGGCAGGACTTCTAATTCAAGCTTCCTCTGCTGTCGCGTTTTTGTTTTGTTTTGAAAGAGGGCGATGAACTTCGAAACATTTTATTACCCCCTTTCTTTTAATAATTTGGCGCTCCTCTGAAACCTATAAACGTTTGATGGGCCAATACTTGATTTTGTGATACACTGCTCTATATGTTGTCTTATTGTATACTAGAAATAAAAATTGTTGTCGAGGAAATTTGTTCTTTGCACGGTAGAGAGAGAGAGACCATTTGAAAAATGTCCTTCGAGATAGTGCAATACACGTGAACTTTGTCCTGTTTGAAACTAGCTGATTTTAGGTGCCTCTTGAGATAATGACAAAAGTCCACAACTTTGTATTTTATTACTTTCAGCAGTTCATTTTGAATCATTCATATGGGGAAAATTGTTTCAATGTGTCAAAAATATGTGAATTTTCGGTACAGCATTCCAAACTGCAGTTTCTTTGTGTCCCTATTCTTGAAAGCATTCATTTTGACAAACGAAATTCCTCATATAACTTCATATAAATATAAAACGTCACGCCCCGACAGCCTCAGTAATCTTTGTGTCAAAATCGTCTGACTTTACAAAGCGAATCCCCATGGTTTCCAAAGTGGTATCAATGACAACACAAAGACACCTTTAACAGTAGCGATTATAACACAATTATGGCAATGTCAAAATAAGGTGAGGTTTTGGGAGCTTTTCTGCGGCAAGTATTGACGTTCCTCGAAGAATGCGAGGAATATTTTCTATAGGTGTTGAAGTGGTGTCATGTATAAATAGAGGTGTCGCTCTTTTATTAGTTTGATCTGTTGCTTGTATGTGAAGGTCGCCGGTTCTAGCCCCGGTAACAGTCGTGACACCTCAGTTACAACGCAGTGGCGCGTCCGGGGGCGAAACAGGCATTTCCCCTAACTTTTGAAAACCATCAATTGACTGAACATGTTAAAATCGGATTTTTTTTTTTTTTTTTTTTGGGGGGGGGGCTGCACTCCCTATTTTGTAAAAACGTTTTTGGGCGGCACCCCATAATTTCAGTGGACCTGACAAATCGATAGGCCTACCTGACCAAATCCGAGAATGGCAACAAAGAGGTTCTATTCAAATGAATTTTGACAAATGAGCGTATATTAGGAATACCTTTATATATATTTTTTTTTTTTCAAAGAGACGAGAGTTTCAATCACAGTTTCACCGATGGCGGTGAAAAATATCCCATTTCATTCTGATTCTAATTGATATGGATCCGTTCCTCTGTTTTTGTTAAACACACACACACACACACAAAAAAGATGGTTATTGAAATTATGGCAACCCACAATTTTCAAGGTTTATATTCGGCTGTTTGATCTGATATGAACCTGAAGATTCAATTCCAATGTGAAAGTAAGTTTTTTCACTTATCAGAGCAACAGGTCTTGCCTTCTCGCAGGGGTCGCGGAGCGTTTATGAAAGTGGAGGGGCTGAGCCGAAAGTGGGGGCTGAACAGGCTAAAAATAACAAAGTGTATGTATTTGCGTTTTTGGTACACGTTGGCTGAAAAAAAAAGGCGGGGGGGCTCTGTCTCGTGTTCATCTTGTCAAAATCACACTTTTCCTAAAGGCTTGTTTAACGCCGCGAGCTTCGCACAAACAATTTCTTACCAAGAAGGGGGGGGGCGGGCGAGCGGTGAGGGGGATGTTGATTGTTGACTTTATTTTGCATCATTTCATCATATTTCCATATATTTCCGCCTTCTGGTGAATGAAATTTGAGATTACTTATTTCCGTACCTCGGATTCATTCTCCCGACGTTGATTCCTTCAGATTGTGATTACAGGAATGCAGAAGGATGAGGATCAGAACAAGTTTGTGGCGTCATTAGCACGTACCACCACACTCAATTTATCATGCGTTATATGAGATTAATGTGTATGAGGAAGATGAATTGGTGGTCCGAGACGGTAGTTAGGAAAAGACACAACAATATAGCATGTGTCCTACAGGGGGGGTGGGGGGGCGGTCGGGGTGGGGCTCAAGCACGTTGCCACCGTTTTTCTTTTCTGAAAAACTTGCCTTGAACCTACATTGTCAATTTTAAAAAAACATCGACATTTGGCTCCTGCCAACATTGCTGCTAAGTTTATTCGTCTTTAAGATGGAAGGGTTAGTTACATTACGTTATTGTTAGGTTTTAGGTAGGGTAAAAGTGTTGGTTTTAGGCATAGTGATAGTGTCCAAGTCCAGTTGGTTCGAAGTTTAATAATTCGATTAGTGTTTATGGAATTTACAACAAATTTTCGCCGCCGAGCAAAATGTTCATTGGAATCATTTTTAGCTGTAGGGGAAGAACACATGACATGAACGGTTCTTCAGACAGGAAAAAGAGAGCAGAGGGAAAAGGGGCTCAACCCTTTGTAGAAAGAGGAGAGAGAGAGACGAAGCGAGAGAGGAGGGGGGGGGAGAGAGAGAGAGAGAGAGAGAGAGAGAGAAATATGTGTGAAGACGGGGGGTCCTGCTGTCATCTAACCTTGACATATATCTACATGACGGAGTGGATGATCATAATTGAACACAAAAAATACCCAAGTTTTGTGCCCTTTAAAAAAGCTTTATTTTTCTGCCACCCTCCCCAAGTCACGCAACCTTTTCCCACTCTACATGCTCTACATGAATGTCTTTCATGACATAATTCCTCCATTCGTAGAAACAGTATCATAATATAGTTTCAAAAGATTTTTCCAACTTAAATATCAATACTACTCTACAAACATGACAAAATTAATGAATGGAAGTGCATAATTATTCAGAAAATTACTCCTATACTGAGTATAAATGTTGGATTATTATAGATTTTGGTTGAAGAGTCACATTGGTCAATGACTCAAGTGGAAAATGTCTTGAGCTAAAATCAGCGAGGTTATTTTCGTAATATCTTTAGCTAATATTAACATACTTTGGTTTGGTTTGTTCGGTCACCTATGAACAAACATTTTACCAGTTTGTAATCTGATCAGTAAAGTAAATGTCAATTATGCAATGTTGCAATGTTCTGAAAAAAAAAAACATAATAAAGATTGTCACAATTTATACTGCAAAATATAGGTCTACCGTAGCATGTCTAGTTGCAAAGAGGAAAACTAAAGCTTTAACCAACCTGTGTTCTGTTGTTTATGCTATCATTTCGAATTTAACATTTTAACAATGCAATTATTGGCCATTATTGACCATTGCATATCATAATTTGTGGATTCAAAGCCTACACGATATCAGAGTGGGGTTGTCGGCTAAATGAGAGAGGGGGTAATGTTGCCCTTTTAAAAATTATACAGTGGGGGACGTGTGCGCCCCCACCTCTCGGTACATCCGAAACGAACCACCGTTCCACGATTGATCAAGACTAAATATGAATTGGTCGAGCGGTGTCGTGTAGGGTCACCTCAATGCAGTCACTTACAGAGTGACGCGGATCGGACCCAGGTTCGAATCCCAGTCACGTGTTTCGGATAGTGACGTTACAGGTTGCACCCCTCTGCAAACAATCGAATCTGATTGATATGCCTACATAAATATCCGATTAATAGACGCCAGAACTCTGTAAAAACCGACCAGCCAACCATAAAAACTAAGTCTGGTCGCACTCGGTTGCGAATCCCAGTAATGTCTTTCGGATAGTGACATTAAAGGTCACTCCATACGTGAATAATCATATCTGATTGTCTGTCCAAACCCAATCAACCTATCCATACTTTGGAAGAAAAGAACCATCTCACTTCTAGGTCTTGGATACAGACTAGAAGACGTTGGTAAAGGTTATGCTGGAGGTTTGCCAATGTACACGGGAGCCGGTATGGCATCACTACCATTCCAACTTTAATGGCCTGGACATGAACTCGACGAGACAGAGATGTCACTGCCAGATGAATGACCTTAGAACTATTCTCAACAAGTGTCCAAATATAATTATACCAGCGGCTCGGCTACAGGAGTGGTTGAAGGGTTTAGATGATGCTCCCATACTGTTCAATTAATCCGTATAAAATCAGGTTCAAGTTTATAATATATCACAACGTCAGTAAACAAAAGCAGTGGAAGTAGGAATAATGACACTATGGCTCAGGGCGATTTAGCCTCCGTAAAGCTAAAAAGAGCCCCCGTTAATTGAAAACAAAGTAAACAGGGGTGATTTTGCCCCAAAATGTTGAAAATGTAACGCATGAAGAAAGAAATATTAATTTTTGTTACCCTACACTGAAAACCTAAACGGGTAGACCGGCTATAGCTTTAAAGCTATAGTCCGTCCATTGACGGACGAGGTTAGGTTTTCAGTGTAAGTGGCAGCATCATATCCATGGTAGCTGGGCCTCAAAACATCCCGTAGTCGGAGCTATCTATATATGATAAACGATATGAAATAAAATGAATAAAATGAATATAATAATAATAATAATAACAAAAATAAAAGAAAAGAAATGCTAGTTTACACAGGTTCGTAATAAAAATTAACTCTGGTAAAATTCATGAATAATTGATAGGGTGTTTTATTTTTCTTGATTGATTAAAAATAATTAAATACTTTTAATTAAAGCAGTCAGGGAGACCTATTCATGGGATTAATGGCTCGTGACAAGTATATGGTTCGAAACCGAAACTGGGTTTCGAACCATATAACTCCTTGTCACGAGACCACGTCTCTTTGTATCCTGAGCTATTACCTCCTTATTCATGTGACTTATGTTGAGGTGTCGGACCATCGACCTTCTTATGGCATTTTACTTTTTCATGGGAGGAGGACTGGTGAGGGAGGGGAACGTTGATGTACCCCTCCCCATTTTTCTTCTTCTTCTTTTATTCTCGATTGCGTGTGTCCTTAGCAAACATCTTTTCATATTTGACAGTTATCATTCTAGAAACCATCTTGAGCTCTCAAGGTTTCCCTGTTGTGCAATTAACCTATCACATGGCGTCCCTATTAAACAGGATACCTCTCTCTGAGACCCAGAACATGAGCAAACGAATGTATCCATGAGGTTACCAAGATAGCATAACGATATAATGTTATCTCCTTTGTATTAACGTCATCTTCTCCGTCGAAATTTCAAAATTGTTATCTATTTATTTCCAGTTTTATTCATACATGGTACTGTTCATCTACTCTTCAGAACTGCTGTCCAGGAGGGCCCTGAAAATAGCCGACACAATCACAATAAAATCAAAGCGATTGTCATTCTTTTTTTTCTCAAAATCCTTAAACGGGTGCAGATCCACTAATGGAGTGACAAAGGGTGCGCCCTAAACCCCTAATTTCGAAAGAAACGTGCCAAAAGATTTGGTAAAAAACGACTTTTGCCTCTCTTCCTGGGTATGTTGGATACGCGCCTGTTACATTTACATGTACATCAGACCAAAATCCGACAAAGGATTAAAAGAGTTGCCAATTTGCGTCTCTTGTAATAAATGAATAAATAGATAAATAAATAAATGGATAAACAAATAAATAGTTAATTAAATAAATAATACTAATAGGCCTAATAACACTTTCTTATCTTTATAGGGTTTTCTTTAAATTTTCACTATTACATTCCACTATTAAAACAATAAATGTTCAAACTGAACTGATATCAATTTGGACTCTCCCTTTCAAAAACAAGACAAGAAAGCGGAAAGCATGCATTCCACGATGTCTCCAATCATGCCAATATGCTGCAACTGGTATTTTTTTTCAATGACTCTAAAGATCAACATACATTCAGAGAGAGGAAACAATACTGACAAGATAGGCACTCGTGAAGTTTTTAATATCTGTTTTTAAAGCGCTCTAAATGTAAGTCGTAAAAAGTGAGAACATAAGGAAAGATATACCCTCGCAACGCTGACGACTTTAATTATGTTCATTTAAATGGTGACAAAGTCATTGATACACTCCATTGGGGGTGGGGGGGGGGGGTAAAGTCCGTCCTCATATCAATTCTACTCTATGTAAAATGTAAAGTTAACGTGTGGGCAATTCCATGCTAAAGCCGACATTTGTCAAAAATTAAAAATGTCTCTTCTGATGTTTATTCTATGTCCATCACTTATCTAATGCCATGGGTGTTAATGGACCATAATACTCTTTCAAAATCAATAAAAATTATTTTTCAATTTCGTTAATTTCCTTGAGAACTAGAACCACCATTAAATTCAATGTGTGGGACTACATGAAAAATAAATCACTAAAATTCAAATTACACAAGATTCTTTTAGAATTTTTCTTAAAACTTTCACTAAATGGAGAAGGGTGGATTTATTTCTGTACTTAAAAGTCAATAATGACATTTAATTCATGACAAAGGGGTGAAATAACCAAAAAGGTCACATAACAAAAAAAGTCACAATTAAAATGTAACGTCCGTAACAAACTAATTAGCCAAATTAAAGAATACAAGTACTTTTTAAGAACTTTTTGTTTGTGAATGCATAAAATGAAATAAGATCTATTTGCAAATTAGGGCTAAGAAACTTTGAAGTTTGTAATTCACAGAATTTTACCATTAGTTTCAATTTAAAAAAACACGATGTCCTTTTTATGTAACGTCCGTACGCTCGCTTCCAACAATCGTGGTTAATTAACCAATGAAGCTTAAGCAATGAAATTAAAGAATGTGTTGACTCTTATATGTTTTCTACAAACGTGCAAAGTATAAATTGTAATTCCAAATGCAAATACATTTGTTTATCGATTTATTATCTGAAGTCGCCTCTCAATGTAACGTCCGTAACGATGGAATTGCCCGTATACCAATGTGCGGCATTATATCGTAATTAAACAAGGGCGCGTCATTATCTAAGAGGTCAGACGCAACGAAGCGACGTGGAATACGACTGACAAGGCGTAGAAATCTATACAGCTGCTGCAATAATAAATTAGCTACAAAAACTCGCTTAAGAAGACTTTCCTGCAGCTGGAATGGTATTATCCGTTCGGTTTAGCAATCTACTCGTACATGGAGATGAAAGAATTAATGAACTTTTATCATGTTGTTAGTTAATAGATTCCCAGACCAGATGAGGAAATACACATTTTGGGCAGCTTATAACATTATTGTGATGAAAAGTAATCAGAATTTTATTTCACATAGATTGATGTTCCAAACGATTATTGATATAAGTGATGATCTTGTCACTCTTGCGAAGACGCCGTCCACATGCGATAGCTGCATGTGATATGCGGAAATATCGACCCATCGAGTAAAGATTCTATTGTGATAATGTTGAAAGTACAGGACTTTTTTTAACCAATCGAAATGAATTTACCATTCTCGGAAAGGTGAGAATTCAGCTTTTAAAACGGCTTGATCATTAAGCTGTAATATAATTATGCGTTATCCAGGAAGATAATTATGTGGCGTATGAGCTATTTTGAGAGCAAAATGGCCATATTGTACAGGAATTTGATCTGATTAGGATTTCGAATTGACACAAGTGACAGGACTTTTTTCCCCATTTGCAGTAAGTTATTCCTATTTTTGAAAAAAAAAAGACTCTTAGCGTACTTATTCAGTTGATCATTTCTTGAAAAGGTAGTTGCTCGCATTATCAAGAAAACAAAGTGAAAAAAACTGTGCAAAATACAAAATGTCTATGGCAGCGTTTTGATTTGCGTAAAGTGATACGCCCTCTTCCTCTTAAGTTTACAACTAGAATTGATATGACCCGACCATGAATCAACGCGCTGCGGGAAATACGTCATGGTGGATCCAGAATTTCATGGGGGGGGGGGGGGGGGGGGGTAATTCGATGTTGTTTCGTATGGCTTGGTGTCTTTTCTATGGGTCAGTCAATTCCCCTCTGTTTTAACTGGGGGGGGGGGGGGGAGGGGGGCGCCCGGGCTCGCCGGCCCTTAACACGTTCATTAAAAAGCGGATTGAGTGTTTATAGGGAACTTTCTTATAATTTCGTAATAAATATCAGAGTTGTAACCACTTTTATTCACGTTGCTATTCTCATCTTATTCCTTTCTCGTTAAAGTTTCACTTTATTTGTTAAATTAGGGGCGGGGGGGGGGGTGTTGGGCGGCGTGTACCTGTAAAATGAACCTCTCAATAGAATGCTCATAATTTCATAATTATTATCAATGAACCAACTGTTTCAACTCACAGTTATCGATGGGCACTTGATAGGCAATGCAAAGTAATATTTTCTCACTGCTATTTACTGGATGCGAACGAAAAAAACAGAAAAAACTTTTTTCCTCCCTCTTCGAAAGATATTTGTTTTGTGCGACCAAGGAACCAATCAAAACAAACAAAAGTCGAAAAACATATTGTGCTCAGATGTCTCCTCTTAAATCATGGAGCTTTGGCACTCTTTTGACAAAACATTTCATATCATGTTTCTTTTCTTTTCAGAGATGCTGACTTTGCGGAATAGAGCAGACATCAAAACAAAAATAATTCCGTATTCCCCTGGTATCAATAATTCGTAATATTGAGGATTATGGGATTCCCAACTCTTCCGCTCCCTAAAAAGTGAAGTAATTTTCTCAAAATTGATCTTGTTTGACGGTGACGGGACACCATAATCTTCCACTTACTCACAATTGAGTGATAAAAGCTTTTATAAATGTGCCATCTTCGTTTACCGAGCTACTATTATATTTCTCTAGAGTATGTTTTACCATCAAGGGGATAAATACAAATTTTGTGTTTAATGTCGTGAAACGGCTGGCGTAGATGATGTGCACAAATTGCTGGGATTAATTTGTACTTTATACTTCATGAACGTGTCTTTATGCCCCCTTTGCCAATCTTCTTTTCCTTTATTTGATAAAGCTTTCATAGCTTAACGGGGGGGGGAGGGGGGGGGTGACATTCTGTACGCCTTTCAGTCGATTCCCCCATTTTCACATAATCATGTAATTCCTCTCTCACAATCTATGTTTATGTATTTAGTATAAACGATATTTTTTCTTCTTGGTGTGAAAAAAAAAGAATATTTATTCGATTTTGAATATATTTCATGTTTTTGTATTCTCATTTGATGACGTATTAAAATTCATGTTATTTCTGTTGGAAATGAGTGCAAATTCCATCTGATTCTGAAATAGTGAGTCTTGTTTTTTCCCCCCTTTAATCAGGGGTGGTTGTCCAGGGCTAGGCACCTGAGAACCTTTCCCACTTTTCATCTCAAATGATTCTTAATATTTCTAAATCTTGCATTTACTTCGAAAAACGGCACATTACGGATGTTTTAAATAATAATATTTATGTTGCACATTTCTTTATTATTATTCCCTGACGTAAAAGAACACATTAGCAAGCGCAAACGCAAAAAAGGGAAAATTACTTTCTTGAATTTTATTAATTAGCCACTTTTTCCTTAGTAAATGTTGAAGTGTGTTTGTTCAGTAGATAAAATACATATAAATGGCACTTTGTTTGACCTCTGAGGTTTGGTGACTCTATAATTTTAGTGTCCTCTTGTGATAATCATGCGACAAAACCCCAGTCTTGTGATCATGGTGATGTTGACTGTATACTGTGAAATTGATCCATAGGAAAAACACAGGTGAACTGATTCATAAGGCATCGTGACAATAGACAGGTCCTGTATGACGAATAAGCAAACATTTGTTCTTCTTTTTATAGGCCTTTCCTCAACCCTGTACTTCTCTCCTCTCTCTAATTCCAAGGAGTGGATTAGCTAATTAACGAATATGAGAAACTAAAACGAAATCGCTTGCTCTAAGCGGTTTTTTTTCTCTTTCAAGTCAGGGAGTGACCATTAGCTAGGGAAAAGAGGATTTCAAATATTTCAATACATAGCCATGATGTTCATAATGAGAATCAAATCAAATCAAATAAAATAAAATTAAATTAAATGACCGATAACCAGCTCCGCTCGGCCAGGTATCGTTTAAATTGAAGGAACATTAACGAATTCGATTGCAAAGAGTTTAAAATTGACCGGGAAAACCTATACTATTATGTTGAAAAGAAGACGGATTTCAACAGAAGAAGGCACAGCCCGAATATGCGAAAAATAGGGGAGGGAGCCCAATTATTATTTGTTCTTAACATGCAGGCGATAGTCAATGGGTGCTTAAAAAAGTGCTGCCCCTGACCCCTCCTCCCCCCCCACCCCCCGTTGGATCATAAATGTTTAAAATCAAACAAAAAGTACGATGACTTGCAAGGAGAAAGAAAAGAGAGACTGCATGTTAAGATCATCATCTGCTGAAATGATGCAGGACTAGATGACTCATGCTACTTAGTCATGATGCACAGTATTGTTACGTAATGCGGCGGTCACAAATCGCAGTACTTTTGACGTCCAACTCTCTACGACGGATTTCGTAGAAAAATTCTTCGTCGCACCAGGGAAGGTGTCAGGGAACATCTTCCCTGGTCGCACGTACCTGCAGGCACGTTGCATGTACGACGTGCAGGAATTTTTACAATAGCTTTACTACAGAAACGCAGGAATCGCAGAAACTGACACTCGGCGGATACATGCAACGTGCATGTAACGCAGGCTACGTAGCATGCACGTGTCCCGGAGGCTACCGCGAGTTGTGACCGTAACATAACCGAACTATCATGAAAATGTAAGGAAAAGTCGTAATTTGTATGCCTACATAGCATAACAATAATATGTTTTCATTTAAACATAGGTCTACAATATCTTGCCGTACCTATAATTTCTGTTGGAACTTACAGATTATTTCTTTTAAAATTGTCTTTGCATTTTATGGATTCTGCCTTTAAACTGGGGAGTAAAAATATGATAATCAAATCAATAGTAAATTCCATGATTATCCTATAATATACCAGGTGAGTTCTCCATACGCTTTTCACATTTACTAAATCGCGTAAATTAAGGGGACAATGTCCTTTATTGTACTCGCTAAAAGAACAGTAAATAGTAAGATTGAAACCTATTCTACCGGACAATCACATTACCCTACTCCTGATGAGGTGTTAAACTTCAAAGGAAAACGCCTCTCGAATTTCAACAAAATACCACCTCTTTTCAAGGTTGTGTGTTTGCGAACAAATAAAAGAAAATAATAAATAAAGAGAGAGCGAGAGAGAGAGAGAGAGAGAGAGAGAGAGAGAGAGATAAAGAGAGAGAGAGAGTTAAGACAAAGAATAACCGTTCAATGCCTTTGATACCACTTAATATTATTTTCTGACCAAAAGCGATACTCCATAATTTCATTTTGGTTCTACAGAATTGTATAAAGAGCAGATAAAAGTTGATTGTATTTGAGTAAATACGAACTAAATTTGATATGACACGCTTCGCGCAATTTACAAAACAACAGTACCTGTCTTCACAAAAAAATCCAGGGCGCCCATACTCGCTCCTAATAATTTAACCGGCGTTACCGGCAACGTCACCACTTGAAACACGAATGCACGTACTACAAACGAAATTGCCGCTACCTTTAACATCGTTCTAAAAGACTTGTGCATAGCGACGTCATACAAACGAGCCATGTATATTAATTATTCCAGTTCTAAACCATTAAAAACGTCCAGTGCACAACTGTTCCTTTAAACGTGTCGGCTAGGACTATACTCCTGAACGAGCCAAGGACGTACTACAGAATACTACGTTTCAACTTTCTTAAACACAGCAAAATCGGCATGTCATTAATTACCCGTCACACTGAGGCTACGTTCTCATCTAGCCGTTCTCACGGTAGACTTCTTCGCGCTGAACCGCGCCTCAATCTGCTTTACACACGGACACTGAACCGTAGTAGCAGGACCTCTTAGAACATCTAGACAGCACGTTTACAATCTGTCTTCACGAACTCTGCGCGAAACGGCCGCGGAACGGAGAGAACTCTCTCTCG
>CALNVZ010003431.1:27821187-27843731 GCA_940671915.1 Paracentrotus lividus | reverse complement strand
ATTTTTCCAAAAGTAAGATTAAGCTATATTAGCTCTATAAGCAATCATTCTAACAATCATTTATCAAAATCATTTTCATTCGCAAAGGCAAATTAATTCTATATTATTTCTCTCCTTCAGCATTGTTCCTACCTGCCTACGAGGCCGTTCACACCCCGCTCAATGTTCCTGAGGAGTATGCCAAGCCCTTGATGAGGTATCATCGTCAACTCCAAGCGTCGTCGGTACGCGGGCTGGTTGGCATCCTAGATGAAGCCGTCAGGAATATCACTGAGCACTCAAATATAACGGGCTTTATGATAACAGCGTCATTATATTCACGACAGGTGTAGTTGTTGCATTTTGGTGTGTGTGCAATTTCATGCCACTGTCACACGTAGACGGATGGCCAAACGGACAAGAAACGGATGGCCCAACGTGCAAGAAACTAAAGGTGTTTCTTGGAACGGATGCAGAGTTTGGGCATTGGTTGATATCCGCTAAAATCCGCTTCTTTTCCGCTTTAGCATTCGGATGTACGTTCATTTGTTTCTGTTGTTCGTCAGAAAGACGCTTGACGATGAACGGACAACCAAAGGATGAAACGAATGGTGACATTAAATGACAAACCCTGAAATCAAATTCAAAGAACCCCTCAAAAAAGAGGAAAAGTTAAAAACAATAGCAACAACAGAGCGATGGATCATCATAATTCATGAGAGATGATTAAAAAAAAAAAAAAAACATAATAACTTATCTTGTGTCTTTCTTTTTTTTTTTCTTTTCTTTCTTTTCTTTCTTTTTTCTTTTTTTTTTTTTTTTTTTGGGGGGGGGGAGTCATTACCTTAATTCAAAGCAGAATAAATATGAAATCCTTAAGATACAGATCAGTAAAAGTAGTTCAGAAAATCACAGAAAGAGGAAAGTAAATAAAAACTTGTAAAACCGTGTGATCAGATTCTTTTTACCTTACATTGCAAGAGCATAATTATTGTATTCCTTAATACAAAACAAAGATACTATACTCGACCCACCCACCCCCACCCCTCCCACCCCACCCTCAGCGTGTCCGGAAGACCAGACGAGAATCATAATCGCATTTGTCAGATATTGCACTGAAGCAAAGAGGCGTTTCGCCATTATCGAGATCATCCGTCGACAACATGAAGAACCACATGTAACACAATGTGCCGTTGTCATGGTAACGGCTATCATTATCTCAGACTTCTCCGACCTTCAAATATGCACATCATATTTCACGCATCTTTACTTCATCATGTCATCAATCAATGAATCTTTATGAAGGTCTTCCAGCGACAAATGATCATTAAAACCTTCCGCTTCCTCGGTGATCGAAAACGACAGAATCAGGTCATGGCGATAAGACAAGGATCGTGAAGTCTTCACATTAATGTTTTGAAACAAAACAATCAGGCTGAGCCGTCTGGATATTATGACAATAGATTTATATGTACATGCAGTAGCGGATTCAGCATTACGTCACACTATTGAAAGTATCGGCCGATGCCCAAACTTAATAGAGGCGCTATTACCCCCAGATAAACGGGCCTGCACAATCTTTTTAAATGACAAATCCTGGATCCGCGCCTGTACGTGTATGTCGCACTTACAATCGAATTCGTTTTTGGTTTTTCATATTCGTTTATGAGCCATCAATTTCGGATTTTGTGCGATCGAAACTGTTTATATGCTATGAATTTCGTCAATGTACATGAACTGAAGAATTTGAGCAACCATTGAAGAATACGACTGCACACAATATCAAATTGATCAGCGCAATTTGCAATTGGATTGATAAAATCGCGCGAAATTGATTGAAGGAAATTTCAAATTGAACGAAGATAATTTGAACTTGACCGGGGGAAACCTATAGTAAAAAATGTTTTCAATTTTAGCTATTTTGCATGATTTTTTTTTTTGTGATTCCACCCTTGATCTACTAAGAAACGATATTTTTTTTTTCTTTCTTTCGTTTCTATTCTTTTGACCAGATAACGGCGGGAGGCCAAAGCCACGATCCGTGGGGAACAACTGGCCCCTCCGCGGGGGTAAAAGTACCCTTTGGGAGGGTGGTATACGAGGGGTGGGGTTCGTACACAGCCCTCTTATACCATGGGAGTTGCGAGGAACGGTCAACCGTGAGCTCATTCATGTAAGCGACTGGTTCCCGACTATCGTCAAAGGAATCGCCGGTGGGAAGCTGGTCACCAATAAACCACTGGACGGCGTCAACCAATGGAAAACAATTTCGTAAGTTATCATAAAACAAGTAAACCCTGCCCAAAACCATAGTCAATCATTGTGTCCACACTGTGGAAACACTGTGAAAATTGGCCAAATCCACACAGTCGACCACACAGTACCCGAGTCCTTCACAATGTGACGACTGTTTGGATTTGGCTCATTTTCACAGTGTCGGCATGGTCGGTAGAGGAAAAAGTACGGCAGAATGTGACCACACTGTGTCACAATGTGTTCAGATTGTGTTTACACTGTGGGAAACTGTGTTTTTTCTGCTAGGGAGAGTTAAAGACCGACTCCGATTCAGTAATAATATGTTTTAAATGAACTTTGATCCGAAATGTTCAAGGAGAAAGAAAAAGAAAAAACTCATCTGGTAGCGTTGGACATTCAGGGGGCAATGTGTACTTTCAGTTAGTAAACTGCGATATGTATCTTCGAGGTTTTGAGTCACTTATAATTTCCCTTTGTTTATTCAGCATTTCCTCCAAATAACATTGGTTACAAATATCATAGAGACGATCCAATCGTGGTCATCTGGGGGGGGGGGGGTGTTTCATGAATGGACTCGTCGGACGTTTTATCCGACAAACTGTTATAAGCTACTGAAATGATTGCATCTGATTAGCTGAGAGCAAATTTGTCGGATAAAATGTCCGACAAGTCCTTTGTGAAATGCCCCCAGATGTTTCCAAAATCAATAATAAATGACGGTCCAAGCTCCACCTTTTTTCATTAAGGTCCTTTGAGAATATTCTTTCACGAGATAATTGTTATCATGTCTTGCAACCTAGGAAAGGAACCGAGTCGAACCGGCGAGAGATCTTACATAACATCGACCCCATCTACCCTGCTGCTTACTGGACGAGAGAGAACGAGAGAGACTTTGGTGATCTTAGCAACCTCCCATTCAATGCAACTATGAGAGCATCTATACGGGTTGGAAATTGGAAACTTTCCACAGGTTTACCTCGTAAGTTCTTCTTCTTCTTCTTCTTTGCATTGACGCTCTAGCGACAATGCTATCTTATTGCATTGACGCTCTAGCGACAATGCCATGTTATCGTTCCATATTCCTATTCCGCCATCTTCTTCTTCTTCTTCCGCCAAAAAATGCCATTCATTTAACACGTTAACCTTGTTATTCCTCCCCAGATCCTATCGCTCAACCAAATTTGTTCAAACTTCATACACACATCCTCTATGATCCATTATTGATCCCCTGACATTTCATTTTCCAAAATCACTCATCCATGACCGTCCATCCGCCATTTTGTCAATTTCGGGCCATCTGAAAGCCATTTTTCCAGCCTCCATATCAATGTTGTTATAAACGCTACAGAATTCTAACAAAATCCATTAAATAGTCTATGAGTTTGCCTTTCATATGTATTCAATCACTTTTCTTTTAAAAAATATCTTCACATTTTAAATTAATTTCAAAAATCAACTCCGTTATGAAATAAAAAATTGTGACTTAAAACACACAAAAATGGCTATAACTTCTTGAAATCAATTTCATTTTGCTTCAAATTTTCAGGTCATGTTATTCTAATAAATGTGCACACACTCCACATGTTTCACGCTCCAGAAAATACTCGAAATACAAATAGCGCCCTCTAAAGTTTCAAAATTTGTCTAAAATCCAAGACGCTGCATCTGCGTTGTGCCTTGTTAAAACCGTACCCTTTTTTGGATTTAGGGACTTCAGACTATGTCCTTTCCAGCAATGCAAAGAAAAATATATCGATTCATTCACCAAATTGCTCGAAAATGTTGTGGAATGTAAAAAATTATCGATACCAGGAAATCAAGTTTAACTTCCCCTAAAATTGCGAATATTCAATCTAGGGACTTGAAACTTCGCATGCATATGTATCAATGCATTTCACAACTATCTGCCAATTTTTGTTAAATTTGATGACGTCATCAAAAAGTTATAAAAAAAAAAATAGCGAATTTTCAATGGATTACATAACAAGGCATTACGTCATTGTCGTTCAATATTTGCTTCTGAAATTGACATCATAATGACCGCATTGAAATTGCCTTTCCATTGATACCAAATATAATATAGGTTGTCACAGTAAATTTCGAGTAAATCACATTTTTGTAGGAGCCATTATACCCGCTTGCCTAATAATTGCAAATTTGACAGAGCCATGTGCACGCCGGATAATATAGAAAGCGAAGTTTTCAAAATTTCACTGTAGTACACAAAGCGTATTCCTTTACACACATATCTTGTATATCATGTAAAGCTTACTTCCGTTTCCCAATATTTTTCAAAATATATGCTTACATTTTAATATTCATTCAAATCTTTTAGTCAAGGCGTCAATGCACGCACATCGTTCATGTCAACGATTGCAGTTCTAGTCTTCTTCTTCTTCTTCAATTTAAATCTGCCTCCTCCGGGTTTGAATATATTTGCAGACGGTTAGAAACCGTCTCCCCCTCCATTTTTGTAGAAATGGGGTGGTTTGGTAGATAATAGATCGTAAGCTAGGCGGTTCAAATCCCAGCCACTTTACTCATGTCATTCGCCCAGTGTTTCCAGGGTATTTAGTTGTAATTATTTGCCACACTCGACCCAGTTAAGGTAAATGGGTACCAGTAGGAATACTTAGCTTAAATGGTTCAGAACTTAATGATGTTGTCGTAAAGCTCTACTAAAGTTGGATTATAGTCACGCGATCCCTTTTCTTAGCAGTGTTAATAGCTGTTTTAAACATTTCCTTCGCATCATTCTGTAAAATTCTGTCAGACTGAGAGAGAGAGAACCAAAAAAGAGAAATTATGCACAACATGAGAAGATTCACGGATTTCTATTACAAAATGTTGAATAATAATAATAGTTGCGATTTATATGGCGCCGAATATGAAACAATTTCATCTCTAATGATTTACAATTATAAGTGAATCTCTTGTTTTATTTGTAATAGTGGTCGGTCTTTGGCAAAATCATAATGATTGTGTCTTCTTGTCATTTGCTATGCAGATGAAGATTTTTGGGAGCCTCCGAAAGAGTCAGGTCTTCCTACCGAAAACAACGATATACGATGGAGCACACCTGTTCGACTCTACAACATCAAGAAAGACCCGAATGAAAGGCAAAATGTGGCACCGTACCAGAAAAAAGTGGTATACCGTCTTCTAAAGCGTCTTCAGGACTATCAAAATACTGCAGTGAGACCTATACTGCTAGGAGCAAAGGACAATAGAGGAAGTCCGAGGTTTCACGGAGGCGCTTGGGTTCCTTGGATGGATAGCTGAGGGCGCCCTTCACTGTTCAATAATTTCTCGTAGACATTGAAATAGTCAAATTCAATCAAGATTGAATACACCAACACCGGGTATGTGAAGAGGTTTGATGTCCAACTTCATACTGTCTGCCCAACGAAATAACGGATTTAGAGACTGGGTAAAAGGGAGGCAATGAATGCAAATGGCAGAGTGTCTTGTGAGTGTGTTATATCTGGGCCCTTATTTGTACAGACCTACAATTGATTGATTTCAACTTGAAATTGATATCATTAGTAATTCTGTATAAAACGGAAACTACATTTCCAAATGACAGAGAGAAATTGCTATCGATTCTGACCAATCTTAGCTCTGCCTTATGAGGCCTTGAATATTTCCACAGCATTCGTGAATAATCTGGTGTTACAGGGGATAAATTGCTTGAAGTGATTGAGCTATTCTATCCGTCTCGAAGATAAAGTACACGAAGCGTATTTTGAACTTCAAAAGATCCGTCTAAAAAACTCCAACTTTTGGGGATTCTAAAGAATTGCTTAATCCTATACCCATGATATGTGTTATAGAGAAGAGGTATCGTAACGTGATAATCAAATTTCATTGACAGTCGTCAGTACTGAAATTGCCCTGAAGAGTATGAATTTGTTGCCAGTGGTCTCATTCTTTAAGAGCCCATGCATGGGTGATGGGGATTTTACAAATATCGCAAGAACTACCTACCTATTTCAAACACTGAATGGTTGAGATGTGGGTTTGGAAAAAAAAAAATGGAAACCCAGTTTCGAGGACTAAGTTGTGGTAGGGTAGGTCTGAGCATGGACATATTTGACGTTTGGCAATTATTGGTATGCGTTCAGGAATCGTTTGTCTAACGTAACTTACGTTTGTGGTTGTTCGCAGATGTACACCTTGGTAGCGCTGAGGTCAAACTTTTAATTTTGAGCTTTCTTTATAAAAAATCGAAAAGAGGGTTTCTGATTACATCAGTGAACATCTAACGTTTAAAACGTCTGTCAAACGTTCACCGAACGCATGTCAACGTACCTTAGAAGTGAAAGTACCTAAAATGCCTTAACATAATGAGCGTACCTCCATCTGGTAATGGAAAATATGATTGTGAAAAAGGCTTTACATGCGCTACTCTCCCTTTGGCTCTGTTTATTATTATTATTATTACCTTTTTTTTGGGGGGGGGGGGCTTGATCTTGATTTCTTGGGTTTTATAATTGGAAAGAATTATTATTATATTGAATATCATAATTATATTGTGGTGATTTCAGATGCTATATGTATATTGCAAATATTAAACATTTGTGGGAAAACTGTGTGTCTTAGATATATTATTTATGGATAATCGTACGATATATGCCTAATATTTCAAATTGAGGAATCTAAACGAATTTAATTACACAAATACACACGATTGTATTCATTTTTAATTTAAAAATTCTATGTAAAATGAAATGCATTTTATTTTGATTGATAATATACATGTAAGTTTTAAATATTTAAGTAATAAAGGGTAATATACGAATATTGGGAATTACGTTTTCTCTTTTGATTAGTAATTTATCAGCATTGTGTATATCGAAATTAAGAATGAATAAATATAATTCAAGCGGGAAATTCAGACAAACATTTCTTATTTTGTATCTTGTAGAATTTTATAGTGGGAACAGCTAGCGTGAACACCCAGATACCACTGAAACAAAATACAAGAGAAAGAGAAGAAAAGGGAAAGAAAGATATGGAGAGAGAGAGAGAGAGAAAGAGAAAGAGAGAAATTAAGCAAGAGATGGCGGGAGAGAGAGAGGTGGAGAAGAGATGGAGAGAGAGGAAAAGAAAGGAAGAAATGGAGAGAAAGTGGAACGGAAAAAGAGAGAGAAAGAAAGAAAGACAGAGGGATAGAAAGATAATGTATGGAGAAAGTGCGATGAAAGGAGAGGGGTAGCAAATAAAAAAAAAGAGAAACAAGACAAAGAGGGAAATTTTGAGATAACTGTAGTGAGTGTGTGGTTGAGGGAGGATGGGGCTAGGGTATCAATGCAAAAAAAAAAAGAAGAAGAATTTAATTTAATTATGTGGGATGATGTGATTGAAACAGAAAGAAAAAAAAAAAAACGTTAAAAAACGACTAGTTACTTTTATGTATGTCATTATTTAACGTCAAAATCATAAATAACATTATCCGAATGTATTTGCTGTGACATATTCCTCGATCACCATTTGGATCACAAAATGGATGCTAATTGAGAGTGTTTTTTTAAATTTTTTTTTATATGTTTGGCAGGAGAAATATATATATATATATATATATATATATATATATATATATATATCTTTAAAAAACAAACAACAACAACAACAACAAATCTTCCATGGCCTTGCTCGCCTCCTTCACAGTCATGTGGGCGGATGAAGAGCCAAAACGAAATCCCAAGATGAAGAAATTTAAATTTAGTCAATTCTTATTTATCATGTAAATCACATATTCAGCACTATTTAGACCAAATCCTATCGATGAAAGAAACATAGCATGTGCATCTTTTCAGTAGGAGGGGTGGAAGGGGGAAATATTATAGGAAACAAGTAAATAACGTTGTCTATCGAAAAATACAGTAGAATTTGAAATTGGACAGCTCCCGCTTAAACAAAAACAAAAAATAAAAAGCAGGGGAAAAAAAGGACAAAAGTACCCCCAATTTTTTAAAATAAAATTATGGATTCCCTTTTTCATCAGTTCACGTCAAGCTATCTCTGTCCAAATCTAAACGTTAGCGACGCCCTTTGTCGGATTTCCAATATTTACGTGCTGTACATTTAAAAAAAAAAAAAAAAAAAAAAAACATATTTCAAGTACTTACGCAAATCCAATTTCAAAGTTGTTCCCAACTTACCTCAGAACATCTACCATCAGGCGCTCTTCTGATGACAGAGATGACATCATTTGGTGAGTGGCAGAAGGTTCTTAGCCCTAAATAAGTACATAAAGTGCGAATGACCTTCTAGCTGGCAACAGATGTAGGAGCCTAAAAGTTAAACTTTCAAAAGATTAAGGTATCGTGTTTTTAAAACATGTGACTTTCATGTTTAAGGAGCGAGAAGTCGATAAAAGGGAGGAAGAGTATTTCGCTATGTCCCCTTCGAAATGCTGGGTTATTATAGGGGAGGTATATATTTGAACATACGAAAATTCAATTATGGTAAACACAAATTTGTGTTTGTTTGTCACGACTTTTAGCAGAAATCTTGATAATGAATTTGTGTAGGAATGGTAAACAACTCTGTGATTATAGGAATTGGCAAAGTGTTTTCAAAGCAATCGTTAAAAATTGTTATGTCACCCCCTCAAATATTTGTCAGCCAATTTATTAAACAAATGCAGGGGTACTTGAGAGCGTAATAATCAATTTCAAACAATATCCATATGGTACATTTATATATTTATCTATTTATTTATTTATTTATTTCTGATCTTCATACAGGGTGGCACATTATCACCAATATAGGTGGTCTTCCATGAGGCCCTGTTGCAATAACACAGAAAACATTTGAAAATCAATAATACAATTAATCAATATACAGTGCGTCCCAAAACGTACTATACACTTTAGAAATGGCTGCCAAACAAAAAATATATGATTTTAGGTAATGAAATTAACATGTATGAAAGGCTCATTATCCGAACTTTCATATGACACCAAAAAGTCAGATAATAAGTCATGCATGAATGAGCAGCGTTCACTTTTGTAAAGGGTATATGGAAATTAGGGTGCGCAGGAATTGCCCTACCAATTTGTATGAGAAAAGTCATTTGGAGCTTATGGAATTGAGGATGATATGCAGAATTACTGATCAATTATGATGAGCTGGTGTTTGCTAAGTGAAATTTGTGGAATTGGGGATTAAAATTTCATGCATGAGTGAACAGAAATATGTTTTTTCTATTGTTGCATTGTAACTTTCCAAGGTATATTTAGTGAGGTCCTTCAGTGGTGTGTTTAATCTCTCTCTCTCTCTCTTCCTTTTCTCTCCCTTCCTCTTTCTCTCTTTCTCTCTCTCTCTCTCTCTCTCTCTTTGTCTTCATCCCTCTCTCCCTCTCTCTTCTTTCTTACTCTCCCTGTCTCCCTCCCTCTCTCTCTATCTATCGCTCTCTTTTTTTTTGCATGGGCGTGTTTTTGACCATTCATATTCATTGGTTTCTACTCCAAATATCCTGACTACCTTCCCACATCCCGGTCTACTCACATGTACCCAAATTGGGATGGTTGATGACAATCTATCAATCTATCAATCAATCAGTCACATAATGAGACAATCAACACCCAGCTAGCAATCACTTAATCAACAGTGTACCAGTCTCCAAATGTTTCAACTAATCAATCAAGCGTTACATCATCTTCATACAGTTATTTCAATCACCATATGTCTTACTGTTATCCAATAAATCAATCAACTCAATTGATCAACCAACCAACTATCCAGTCATTTTAGCGATTTGGACTTTTGTAAAGGAATATGGTACAGTGTAACACAAATTTGTGAAATTAAAATGTCAGTCTTTATTTTCAGTTGAATTTTGTTATTTTCGATTTTACAACTGTTTCATCCATCCTGTAACAAAACAAAAAGGAGGGGGAAATAAATCTGATAGTGGAAAATGAAAATAAAAAGTCTGTACGTTCAATGCTCAATGTGTCCTCCTCCTCTTTCGATGCACAACCTGTTTGTTGAGAGAAAAAAAAGAAAAGAATGTCACTGATGTCGGACATTCAGACAATCCAAAAGATCATCAAAACGATCATCAAAAGTGATAAAAAAATCTTACCCTGCATCTCACCTGTTCTGCACCCCATCCTAACTACCACTAACACCACTGAATACACCTTAGAAAGTTACAATGCAACAATAGGAAATACATATTCCTGTTCACTCATGCATGATATTGTAACCCCCAATTCCACAAATTTCACTTAGCAAACCCCAACTCATCATAATTGATCAGTAATTCTGCATATCATCCTCAATTCCATAAGCTCCAAATGACTTTCCTCATACAAATTGGTAGGGCAATTCCTGCGCACCCTAATTTCAATACCCTTTAAAAAAGTGAAAGCTGCTCATTCATGCATGACTTATTTTCGGACCTTTTGGTGTCATATGAAAGTTGGGATAATGAGCTTTCCATACATGTTAATTTCATTACCTACAATAATATGTTTTTTTTATTTGGCAGCCATTTCAAAAGTGTATAGTTCTTTTTGGGACGCACTGTATACACATGCATATACAATTCATTGGTATTCTAATATTTCCTTTAAAAAAAAAGAAGAAAAAAAAAAAAAACAGATCATGAATAATTTAAAATGTCACCAGAAGTTGTTCTATATTATTTTGGAAGATTGTAAATACTATTTGGTTTATAAAAGAATGAAAATTTGTGATAAAAAAAAACATATACATGCTTTTTATATTATATACATATTTACAAAGAATATAATTTCGACGGAGCAGAAATATATAAGAGAAGTCAACACATATCATGAATTATTGTTGGAATATAGCCATGAAATAAACTTAACAACAATGCTATAATAAGAAAACTAATGACCGTCCTCTCTCCAATTTTACTTTTAGAAGCGGATTTTTCAGGATCTTTTGAACATATATTTAAAAGCCACTGTGTGAGAGAATCTGGCAGATTTGAAAAAAAGTCGAAAGATGGGGGTCAGCGGATTTCTTTTATATTCTAAGGTTTAAGTATACTATAAAGGGTAGGTCCCACGACAATGGGGTTAAAAATTAATCATAATTAACTTCACAGTTATCTCACCCCCTAAAATTGACCCTTTTGAGGTGTCTTCAAAACCTTACATTTTTCAATTTATGGTCATTTTCATGATCTCTTAAAAGTTATTTGAAATTATTCGATTCAAATAAAATTTGCAGGGCTTTAAATTCAAATGCTCTTCGTTGCAGGCATGTAAACAAAATTTAAAACAAAGGCTTGGAAGCTTCCATTTTTACAATAGGGATGTTGCCATTTTTTGTTGTTGCATTTTTCAGGAAGGAGAAAAAGGGAAATTTGGGGGAATATTCATGGGAGTGTAACAAAAATGGGCCAACTTTTTTCAGGCTGATTTTTTCATAAACATATGTCAATCCATTTCAGGTTTCAAATCCGTGGAGTGTCTTTAGCTTTTCTTGTTAGAAGCTACTAAAATGTGTCCTTTTAAAGAAAACATGAAAATATGGAATCTTGGACCTGCTGCCAAATGTACTATATATAATTACTTGCAATAATCCAAAAAAGTGCTTGAAAAGCACCTTATACTTAGCAGATATGTCCTTATAAAATGCTGGCAAATATAATTTTAGGTATTTCATTTGTTTACACCCCTATATCGCTAATGGACTGTCCCTGTTAGAAAATATACATCTAAGTTCTACATAAAACTCATAAATTAATTGTATCACCTACATAGGAATATGATTATGAAAGCATAATGACAAAATAACTTCAATCTTATGGTAATCAATAGGTATATACATGGACTTTCTAGAAACAGTACAGATCTTCAAATAAACATTTAGGGTCATACATATCATCTAATGTCACCAAAAGATGACTACATGAAGTTACATAACAACAATAATGATGAAAAAATTATTTCACTTAATTTGTATATCGCTTTCAATTAACTTTCTACTGGCACATACAAAGATTTATATTAAAACCGTTATAGACGTCAGAGGGAGAGGGTCTGCCCCAACTTAAAAATGGGGAGGTAGGCCTAAAAGGAAACCCCACCCCATGAAAAACGATTTTTTTTTTTTTTTTTTTTTTTTTTTTTTTTTTTTTTTTTTTTTTTTTTTTTTTTTTTTTTTTTTTTTTAATATTTTTTTTTTCTTCTAGTCTCACGTGCTCACTGAAGCATGAATTTTTTTTTAGTTAGTGCCATAGGATCATTGACACTTGTCCAAAGGGATAACACAACCCCTTGAATTCTTAGCAAAAATCGGAATACACTTCCAAAAAGGAATTGAATCATATTTGATCGAATTTACGAATAAACTTCACAAAAACGTCAGTTTTTGCAATTTTAACCCAGTGCTCACTCAACTGCGAAATTTGACCATGCACTCATTTTGTACAAGGTATGTTAGGGAACATCATGTGTGATGTTGAATGATTTGAATATTGTTTCGAAATCATTAATTCAAAGTTGTGATAATCTGCTTGTGAACTTCAAAAAATGACATTTTGCCTTCAACCATCGCTCACTGAAGCATGACATGACGATTCTTCCTGAAAATCACTCACATGGTAGCTAATAAAAACCAAACTGTCTTGTAAATAAGATGGTGCCAAATTATGAAACACCTGCCAAGGTGATATCTAGTGTTCTGGTCATAACATTGAAATGTGGAAGAAACTGTCTAAAAGTGATTTAGAGAGGTTGATAACATTTCATCTAAGCATTATTTGGTGCTGTGAGATTTTGGAATCGCCCAATTGATAAGAAATTAACCCAATTCAGCTTTGAGTCACATGTACTTACACAGAAATGCATGTATGGGGCAACACAAAATGTTCGGGACCCAAACATGTTAGCCGTGTTGTATTTTTTTGATCATATTATGACTATTAGGGCATTTGAAGAACAATCTTTTCTTGTGGAGCTTTTTATTATGATATTCTTCCAAAATATCATGAAAATAACAGGAAAGCTTGCAATAATTATCTTCATCTCTCTCCCACTGGTGTTAAATGGAATCTAGAGTAACACTAGATTACCTTTAACACCAGTCCCCTTGGGCATATGACCTTATGACCTATAACATTAGAGGTCAAGTCCGACCTGTCATCGATGACCCTTTTGATGTCATTAGTGGATTTACATGGATCTACGCTCGGGATCATCCAAGTGCTTCAAATGGCAGGTGCTTTACACTGATGACGTCATTAGAAGTCAAAGAGTTTAAACAAAGTTATCAGCTGAATAAATGGACTAGTTAACTAAAAGCGAGAGAGATAGTGAAGGGGAGGGAGAAAGAGAGAGAGAGAGAGAGAGAGACAGACAGACAGACAGAGATGTGAGAAGTAAAGGGCTTTATAATGAAAGTAGCGTTAGTGTTATGACAAACTTTTAAAAAAATATATATATATATATATGAGGCAATGCAAGCTAAATTGTTTAACATGACAATAAATTCACAAAGTAATTGCACGTATCCTTTGGGCCTTGGGGACTTTGACCACAAATGGACCGGGGGAAGTTGGTTGACAAAAATCAAAACGAGTGGGGCACCAATCTCTTAAATTCCCCCCCCCCACATTGTTACTAGTATAACAAACCTTTAAAGAAAAATAAATAAATAAATAAAGATAAGGCAATTACTAAGGGAAATGGTTAAACATGAAAATGAAGTCAGACGTAGCCATTGCACGTATCCTTTGGGCCATGGGAGCTTTGACGCCAAATGGACTCGGGGGGGGGGGGGGGAAGCTGCTTGACGAAAAACCAGACGACAGGGGCACCAAACTCGTAAATCGCCCCTCCCTCCCTACTCCTGGTGATGACGAAATTCTTGACGGAATCCATACATCATCGAATCAAGCTCCAAGGACATCATGTAATAGTAGGGGTTGGCGAACAGGTAGAATGAGATAAAGCCCAATTAAAATGTAATTCATCCTTTCCGAAGCAAAAATGAGGTCACAACATGGCATTGATCTTGACAAGAGATGTCGCTAGGAAAGTGATGATCGCACTCTCAAGCAATATGCAGGGGATATTTGTGACCTTGACGGTTTTTTTTTTTAAGAGAGGGCAGAGAGAGAGAGAGAGATAGAGAAGAGGAGAGGGGGAGAAGAGAGAGAGAGAGAGAAGGATAAAGAGAGGAAAAGGGTGGAGGCAAAGGGAGGGAGAGAGGAGAAGAGGGAAGAAGAGTGAGAGAAAGGAGAGGGAGAGAGAGAGAGAGAGAGAAAGATATAACACGACAATTAAATTTAAATTTTCGGAGTAATCATAAAGTCATTGGCTTTTGTGTTTGTTTTTGTTTTGTTTCTTTATTTTTGCTTTTGTTTATCTTTTTTGTGTCTAAAAATATATACATGAGAGAGAGTTCCAGGCAGACAGACAGCCATACTGATAAAAACATCCAGGCACATCGACCAAATGTGGGAGATGAAAAAAAGCGGATAGAGACAGAGAAAGAGAGAGACAGAGACAGAAATACAGAGAGGGAGGGAGAAAGAAAAAGACAGATATAGAAAGAGGAAGACAAAACCTGATAAAACATGAGATTGAATGAGAAGCGAAGTGTGACCTTTGTAACATCCGAATATTGCCGAACATGAGAGATTTCCGGATATCAAAGCAATGACGAATCTTGTCTATGTCGTCATACCTGTCTCCTAAAAAGACTGGAAATCACTGACGAATTCAAAACAAACCTTCATATTGAATTAAAGGTGTGATTTGTACTTTAAAAGAAAGAAAGCAAACAAACAACCGATAATGTTTAATGAATTTCTTGATTATGCCCTGGATTCTGTTCTAGACATTCGAAATGATTCAAACGAATCGTTTGCATGGTCTCTTCTTTCTCCCCCTTTTTTTCTTCAAATTAATGGCCAACAGATTGGAAATTACTCAGACTAATTCAAAACAAATCTTCATATTTAGTAAAAGATGTGATTTGTACTACACAACAAGTCATTTAACGAATTTCTTGATTACGCCCTGTATTCAATTCTGGACGTATTCAAAATGATCAAAACGACTTGATTGCATGATCATAGGGACTTGAGTGGTAATGTACAAGAATATCACTTTATTACATTATCATGATTATTATCTGTCTATTTCATAGCAACTTCAAACACGAAAACATTACATTTTGACCCA
This sequence comes from Paracentrotus lividus, assembly GCA_940671915.1. Taxonomy (NCBI): domain Eukaryota; kingdom Metazoa; phylum Echinodermata; class Echinoidea; order Camarodonta; family Echinidae; genus Paracentrotus; species Paracentrotus lividus. The sequence goes on along the minus strand of CALNVZ010003431.1, from coordinate 27,828,315 downwards.
AATATTCTTTTCGTTTTCATGGATAAAATTGTGGATATCTGGACTTTTTTTTAGAATCAATTTTCAAATATTAGGTCATATAATAAGACCACCACAGGTAACAGGGTAATAGATATCAACATGACCAAACTTTACAACCCATGTCTTTGTTTTGTGGGATTCTTTTTTAGGGGTGGGGCTGCATTTCGTTGCAAAAAGGGGTTTAAATATGTTTGAATAAAATGAATAATAAAATAAGAATATGATCCTTTTGTGCTTGTCTTTTGGTAGTTTTAATATCTCAATAATCCTTGACAAAGTTCCTTTAAAACTTCATAGTAAAGAGTCATATGAAACCTATTTTTCCCTTCATGCATCATCGGAATCGCTCAGACAGCGATCGAGATAAATACGAACTGAAGCTTGATTCCCAAAGTTCATTGGAACTTTTAAATAGTTTTTGGAAGTTTGCATCAAATGTTCTAACTATTTTTTTTTCAAGCATTAATTAACAACACTCTGCTTCGAATATCCATGTTCTCTTCGGTGTGATCATGTTAATGATTTTGACACAGGATTTTGAGGAGGATAAATTTTTCAGATAATATCTGATATCGATAATAAAGGGTCAAAATGTGACTTTACTGTTAATCTTTGTCCGACAATTACACATAACATCTTGATTGATAGTTTATGGGGGCCGATAAAAATGAAAACAAGTCAAAATTCAAATCACACTTGTCCCTTTTTCTCCCTCATTTATAAATTCTTTTCTGCATGTTCTAAGAACAGATAAGCCTATACATTTTTTTAAAATGTTAACTTTGGCGTATCTTCTTTGCTGAAATTAACAAAAGGAAAAGTCATTGTTGCCATAAATAGGCACACATATATAGGCCATATAAATGTAATGACTATATGTCCAATGATCAAGTAACTGATATTATATTTGTATGGAATCTTTTGTCTCTCCTCGTGCCCCGACTGTTAGCTAATTTATAGGCCTACCAGTGGCCTGTAAGTGGGAAATGTAAACATAGCAAAAGGGGCAGATTTGTTAAACCGTCATATTCAGTTTCAATATTTCATCACTCCTCTTGAAAGCTGCTTCCCGTTCATATAATATTATTTCACCGATTGGATCCGATATCAATACTGTCTGGGCATGTGGGCAAACTCGACTGAACCAGACACATCAAAATGTCTGAGAGTGACGTCATAACTAGACTCCATAATGCTGGGTTATAGTTTTCGTAATCAAAAAGGAATCTGCATAAAACCGACCAAATATAGTCTAGTGTTGTCCATATTGGACTAAAAGATATGTGTGGTAGATTTTGTGATATTCCTTTGAAGATTTACGGTGAATTTCAGTGAAAATGTTTGAGAGAAACATAATGTAACGGTTGTTTTAGACCTTTGCTGCGATGCCCGCTCGCCGAAGCTTACCGCATGAGCGGTGCGTAACGATCTGTGTGTATCACCCACACAACAGAATCCCCATTGGTTTTCCACGTGAACGCTGAGTCGACTCTCGCAAAAGAGGAAAAAAGGGGTTGGGTCCCCGACTTTCCTCGTTTTATACTTACATTGTGAAATTAAGACACTAAAACGAGATTTCAAGTAATATAATTTTCTTTATTAAAGTTATAGAATTTAATCTTTCGTATTATCTAACTGTGTATCCAAATTTAATTTTTCCTTCTCCCAAAATACACCAGATTAAAAATGATTGTAAAATGCTTATAAACCTTTTCATGAATATTCTTAAATGAAAGAATTATTATCATTTAGGAAAAAAATATATTGCTTTTTTTAATTTACATTTCGAATGATTGATAAAATTTTATTAAGCTTTTAGATCATTTTTTGGAACATTTAGATTGAGATTATGAATACTCCGCCGAAAAAAAACAAACGGTGTCCCATAGTGGAACACAATGGGAACACACAGCCACTGTGACAAGTTTAGTCACCATTGTCCCGTACTTTTTTTTGTACCGACACTGTGAAAATGGGCCAAATCCTTACAGTCGTCACATTGTTAAGGACTCGGACAATGTGTTCACAGTGACGATTGCGTGGATTTGGTACATGTGTGTTGTGTGTGTGTGTGTTGTGTGTGTGTGTGGGGGGGGGGGTAGGCTTTCTTACAAACTTTTCCAAAGTTAAGGAGGAACTTTCCACCCAAACAGCCAAACAAGTTTGAAATATAAACAGGCTTTTCGAAAATTGTTAACAAGTATCTTGAGATACTTGTTTACAATTTTTCGAAAACATGTATTTAATCTTGCCGATATTACTTATTTTGAACACTTGGCATGCGTATCTTTATGATGTTCCCATTTTTGAAAAAACCAAACCTGTCAAATCTGGTTCAATAGCCGCTAGGTTAGTGAGTAATCTTGTTTTCTTAGACATGGTTTGTCTGACATAAAACTAACATATAGTAGAGAATCGAGAAATCAGACTCGCTCCTGTTAAAAGATTTATGAACTAAATGCAACCTTTAACATAGGGTCATCGGCATATGAGTAATTGGGGATAAACCGACGTCAATCAAGAACAAAATACAAACAATAGCAAAATAAAATATTGTGAGCAAGTAAAAAAAAAAAAGTAGAACAATTTTGATAGAAATCAGAAACATGAGAGACATGCATGAAATATTTATTCATTTAAAAAATATCGAAAGAAAGAAAGACGAAGAAGAAAAAAAAGGCACTGTGGCTATTAAGAATTGCGAAAAGTTTACCATAAAAAAAAAATAATAAATTAAAAAAAAAAAATAAATAAATATATCAGGTGTACAATACGTTTCAAATGTAATATGAACAGCAGATTGTGAACAAGAAAGTTATACTGTTATTGAACTGCTTTATTTTGTAACTTTGTGTTTACCAAATGATAAAATATAGGTCCTGTATCATTTTTTATTTTCTTTTTTTTTTTTTTTTTTTTTAATTGAGATTTGACTTTTTTTTCTTCATACAATCAATATTAGAAAAGTGTTTGAAAGATAATAATGCATGTATACAAGGCATAGGGAACAGGACAGACGTGTATCAATTAGATATAAACATTAAAAAGTACAAAAATGAGATTCGAACCTAATCTATACTAGGTCTCATTCGTGTCAGTTATACATTCTAAAAACTGAAGTGCTAATTTCTGGGTGCTCGTATAGTGACTGCAGTTGAAGTCCTTTTATCAGCACCTGTAGTGCTATTTTAGCACTTGCCCAAGTGTTAATTTATCACCAAAAAAAATGTTAAATGTTGATATGGGATTCGAACCGGTTTCCACCTAGACATGGAAGAGTACCGCTGACCGTTACCAATAGACCAACGGAGATCTCACTAACTGGATTTAATAAGGGAGTTTCCAGTTACCGATAGGAGCTCTGTGACGTCATTGGGTCAGGGGTCATATGTACATGGTCTCCTCTATATCAGGAATTCTTATGTGTGAAGTCTATGACACCTTTTGATTTACAGATGGTTTTCATGCTTTTTTTCGCTCATATTGTGAAAATATGGATGAAGAATCGCACTTGTCTATTGATGAGATAGACAATGTATACTTATTCCTATCTTTATTTTGATACCATGTTTATTTGAGTCTCTTTTCTCAACTGAAAGCGAAAAATTGTAAGTTACCAACTCGCGTACGGCAAAGCGGCATTGAGTTCGCCGAAACCAACGGGGCTTGAAATCTCGATATTCGGACCGGTGTGCATAAGTACAAAGTCGGTGTTTTTGCAACTTTCTGGGAGGAAAACGTTAATTAAAGTCATGAAAATGTCTCATCATATTATTCAACATGGCAAACGAGAAGGAAAAAACCGACAAAAAGAAATATACAGCTAGATTTTTGTTTGTAGATATGCCGTACGTTGGTTGACCCATGGGTTGACTGTACGGTCGCCGCATTTTATGTACATATGGCCTGACCCCGAAAGTGGATATCGGAGACTCGCGCATGCGCAGATTGTATCTGGAAACCCCCTTATTATGACAGCATAGTAGATGATTATGGCAAATTTAAAGAAAGTTCATCATGCAACAATATGATCTGCTAGCAATCGTGAGATGTGAATTGGTCTAACGTGCTCGTCAGCGCTTCTCATGCAGGGGACCCAGGTTCGAATCCCAACGATGTCACGCCGCTTTTGTCCATTTTTGCTGAAAGTTCAGCTCACGTGAAAGTGCTAAAACAGCACTTTGAGTGCAGTTAAACAGCACTTTAAGTGCAGTCGCTATGCAAGCTCTTAAAAAGTGCTGATTTCAGCCTCTGAAGAGCTAAAAACAGCACTTCAGCTTTTAGAGTGTAGCTAGGTGATGCACACAGTGAACTGCTCGACCAACTCCACTCCCTACGCCTGACCATAAACAGAGCATCGGATGGCGCTGTTTCATTTTACATGCCATCAGTCATAAAGTTTAAAGGGAAGGTCTCGACCAAAAATAAGTTGTTTTTATCAAAAGCAGAAAAATTAGAGAAACAGAATAAAACAGTTTGACGAAAATCGGACTAATAATAAGAAAGTTATGAATATCTTTACGATGCACAGAAAAGTGATCGCTATACCAAATTGGCAACACTGTCACAAAGCTGTGATATCATAGGGGCACAACTGTCCATGCATTTTCTATGTGGTTTTACGATAAATTTTCACTTTATTTATTAAGAAATTGTTTTCCTCATAACTTTGGCCAATTGTTTCAATCAATATATTGATGGCAATATGCTATTACATCTATACCTATAAAATAAAATCAGCAACCCATCTAGAAAAAAAGAAAAAAAATTTAAGTAGGTTTTCAGTATAAAAAGAAGATATTCATGAATGTTGAATTTCATGAAAAATATCACTTTTCTTTTGAAATGTCATAATTAATTCTCATTTTATGAAAATACATAGATGCAATGTATTGCGATCAATATATCTTGGCCAAAGTTATGACGAAAATAGTTTCTTAACAAATAAAGTGAAAATTTATCATAAAACAATTTCAAAAATACATGGCAATTTGTGCCCCTATGACATCACAGGTGTTACCAATTTGGTATAGCGATCAATTTTTTGTGCATCATAAAGATATTCATAACTTTCTTATTACTAGTCCGATTTTCTTCAAACTTGTTTTAATCTGTTCTTCTAATTTTTCTGCTACTTATTAAAGCAACTTATTTTGGGTCCAGACATTCCCTTTAAAGGTCTACTATTAAAGGGGAATCCAACCCAAGGAGAGAATCAACCTTGCAGGAAAGAGGAAAATGAGAGGAGTAATCTGAAAAAGTTCATCAAAATCGGTTATAAAATAAGAGAATTATGGAAGTTTGAAAAGTCTAGTTGTTCCTTCTATGGGGATCCCCAAATTGGCATCATCGGCTTCAAAATGGCCGATCTTATGGACAACTCCCCATTCGTTTTGTACACAGATTTTCAGATTTTCCCCATTTTCTTTCGAAATATATCTTACCTCCTTATTAGCTCAATATCCCAACATATGTTGTGTGAAATATATTTTCCCATTACATATTTTGAGCTCAGAAGTAAAGAAGACACATTTCGAAAGAAAATGGGGAAAATCTGAAAATTTGTGTACAAAACGAATGGAGAGTTGTCCTTAAGACCGGCCATTTTGAAGCCGATGTTGGCAATTTGATGATCCCCATAGAAGGAACAACTATAGACTTTTCAAACTTCCATAACTCTCTTATTTTATAACCGATTTTGATGCAACTTTTTTTTAGATTGCTCCTCTCATTTTCCTTTTTCCTGTAAGGTTGATTCTCTCCTTGGGTTGGATTCTCCTTTAAAGGTTTTCAATGTTTAGGTCTATCATTGAAAAAAAAAATAATTATGTAAGGTTACATCGAAGGTAGTCGGTGACGACGCAGACAGAAGCTGAGATGGACAACATAATTAGTATAACATAATTAAAAGGCCTCTACCTAGTTGCAGCTCATCGCCTGGCACAATACAGAGCTATTTTGGAAAGCATCATCAACAGGGTCACAAATAATTGCTTTAGATATTTGATTTTAAGAGTGATTTATTAAATGGGTTTTTTTGCTACACAGGGCTTTACTTGCTCTTTAATGTTTTCGACTTAATCATCTTCTACATAAATTTTGGCTCTTGTTTTGTCATAATCTGATCAACGTTTCACCCCACTGCATGGCCCCATTACATAATCGCTTAGAACATCTCATAATATTTGCTTCCAGGGTTCAATTATGTAATTGTTTATATGTCATTATCTGCCTATCCCTCTTAAATCATTATCAGTCTATTTCATAATAGTTGCACTCAATTAAACAGGAGGAGAGGATGATGATTATGACGTCAACAAAACACATCGGCATTTCCGATTCACATCTGCATGATAACGTTTGCTCATTGGAACAAAATATTTATAAAAGCGTCATCGAGTAAACATAAGGTCCCCTGAAACGATTTTAGGATTTTATCTACGGAAATAAGTTTTTTTTTTGTTTTGTTTTTTTGGGGTATTTTTGTGTATTTTTGTATTTATTGAAATATTCAAAGAAACATGATAACATATGAAAAGCATGGTTTTAACATAACTTTACGAAATAACACAAAACAAAACGCGACAAAACAGTACAACACAACACGGAAATAAGTTTTCAGTAAGACGGTATTAAGCAAAAGTAAACAATAGTACCCCAGGAGCTAAAGACAAAAAGAATCCTATCTCGCTGACGGGATATATCATTTTTGATATGCATCTTATCCTTGCAAAGTTATAAAGAGTGCATAATTATGTATTTGTTAATGTTAAAATCAAATTAGAATTGTATAATAATTCCCAAACAACACATGTATATTTCAATAATATACCAATATTTATTAAAGCGGATTTTAAAGGAAATCTAAAGTTCAGATCTGCAAAAGAATTTGAATAAAATACTGTAACGAATCCCGCCTCTTAGTCTAAAGTATGTGTTATCTATTTTTGACTTTTTCTTCACTTGTCTTTATGTTCGGATATTATATTGTAATCTATATTTTGTAAATATTTTTACTCGTATCTTATTGTAAGTGTCCTGAAAATGCTTAATTTCCAAACAAAATGTTTTGAAGAATAATAATTTTAAAAAGTGTTTTAGCATATA
>CALNVZ010003431.1:27808687-27818687 GCA_940671915.1 Paracentrotus lividus | reverse complement strand
TATTTTCATCAATATTCGGCATAATTTTTTTTTTTTTTTTTTTGTCATTTGCATTACTTATAACGATGAATATCATTATAACATATAATTACTAATGTCTCTAAAGTTAACATTCACATTTAAGTATTTTGAGGAATAAATAATCTTAAAAGATATAGAAAACATTATAACATCTCGCTGGTGAAAATCGACGCCGATTCTATTAGATCGTACGTTGGCAGTAAAGCTAACAAATAATTGGCGTGTGGTATACAATCACGTGACTAAATCTGGATTTGCAAATTAAATAAGACAATTTTGCTTTAAAATTATACCAAAATTATAACAATAATTTTGAAAATACCGTTCATATTTCTGGAATAGTCCTCATTATTTTTCATGTTTTGTTTTGACATGTTTGATATCATTTATCTAATACATAGTAAGATCTTCTCTTATTCTTTATTTAATTTCATTTTCTTTGGGGGGGGGGGGGTGTGGGCTTTGTACTTACTAGGTGTGTCTCCGTCGTAGTATGTTCCAATGAAGGTGTTTGATAGGGGAATGTAGGAGTCCCTGGCCACACTAACTGTGACGTCTCCCTCTATGTTGCCTGTTTCCTCCGTGGTGACCTTATCGACGAAAGTATCGTAGAAGACTCCCTTGGCACCCCCTAGGAAACCCCTGAAGGCAACGGTGGTATTGGCTGTACATGGTATAGAAAACAAAGAGTAAAGTTAAAGTATTATGGTATTTTACGGGAAGTGGTGCAAATGAATCACCCTAATCGAAATAAACTGAGGTCTAAAAATGACAAAGAAGACCCCCTAGGCAACCCAATAAAGTCAGGGTGGTACTGGCTGTGCACGGTATAGAAAGCAATGAGTACACTGTAAAAAATATTTGTATTTTTACAGCAAATCTGCTGTCAGCAGAGTCGCCATAAAAAAAAATTTAAAAATGTAATTTTAAAAATAATTTTGTTGTAAATTTCTCCTGCAAATAATTACGTGAGAAATACAAAATATACATCAGAAGTAACACATTTGTTCCGTTTTAACCAAATATGTAAGCTATATAGAATTCTAATGATCTTTTTTCTTCTCTTTCTTTAATTATTAGAGGACAAATTTACAACAAAACTGTTATTTTAAATTACACTTTTGTATGGCGACTCTGCTGACATCACTTTTCTGTATTTTTTTTTTTTTACAGTGTAAGGTTAAAGTATATATGGTAATTTAATGGAAGTGGTGTAAATAAATTCGGGGTGGGACGTACAATGTAACAGAATCAAACTGAACATTTAACAAACAAAAAGAGGATGTTGAAATTAAGAATCATCTTACAAATTCGGTATGATATATTTCTTATCCCCTGGAATGCTCCTCAGGGAGTGGAGATTTTGCACTGTAAAGTGCAGGATCGAAAAAGGAATGCAATGACCGGGGTAATGGTCTTAACAGGTAAAGCGCTTTATAAGAAACCGGTATTATTATTAGTATTATTATTATTATTATTATTAATATTATTATTAATATTATTATTATTATTATTATTATTATTATTATTATTATTGTTATTATTATTACTATTATTATTATCATTATTATTATTATTATTATTATTATAAAAGAAAAGATTAATACTATTATTGGAGATTTTGATCTGGGATCCACTACTATAAATACGTTCGTTTAATGTTTCATTATGTTAATAATAACTACAAAATTCACCCTTGACCAGTTTAAGATAATATACATCGCGAAATATCTCAGGTTTGACATTACAGATCTCTGAATTCTAATTAATTTTCAATAAATATACGTGGTATCTGTACCCATTTATGCATTCCTTTAAAAAGAAGTTCGACGAAATCATTCAATGATTAAGCCTGCAAGTTAAAGGATAAACTTACGAGGAAGACAATTCGAGGGTTCTTGTGGGGTTGGCTGCTTGACACAAAACAAGAACTGGTCGAAGATCACCCACTGAATGCCCTGAAAAATGAGAAAAAGATAATGATAATGAATTAAAGATTATAGACCATCGCATTATCATCAGAATAATCGCCACTGCCACCACCGTCATCATCACCGTCATCATCATCATCGTCATCACAATCCATGCCGTCAGCGCCACCACGGCGCCGCCATCACACACCATTATGGTCTTCAATCTTAATATCACTTCCATCACGTATCCATAATCCCCAACTACATTGCAATACCACCAACATCTCAACGACTATAACATCCAAACCATCACCACGGCCATGCTATCGCCGCCACCACGGCACCACTCCCCCCCCCCCACAGGGCACACCCTTCACAATCACTGCCCTTAATATCATCACTACCACCACTACCGCCACTACCAACCTCGCCATCACAACCACCACCAACAACAAAAACAACAAAAACAACAACGCCACCTCACACACAATTTTCACCACACAGCCCCACCATCACCATCACCACTACACACCACCACCAACAACAACAACAACAACTACAACAAAACAACATCGCCACCTCAAACACAATTATCACGACACCACCACCCCAGCACCCTAACTACCACAACCACAACCACACCAATTACCACCGCCACCTCCATCACCACCACCACCTCCATCACCATCATCCGTCTTCTTTCTTACCTGTGCATAGTCTTGGACGAGTCGGAAGTTATATGTGGTTCCATTTGGGTAGTATAAATCGTGGTTGATTCCTAGTCTCCTGTTAGCGAAGTCCCAGGCACCATACTGGTTCAAACTGAACCCCTCGGCTCTTCCGTCGGGCCCAGGGTAGGACTGTCCGATGGTGTAACCTGTCAGAAATTCAGATTGAAATTGATATAAATTACCACTTTCATAAAATCATATAAGAAAACAAATGCATAGACTATTTGAAATTTTCAACTTCTTCTAATCCAAATAATTGGTTCATTTTTGGCTATTCTTTTCTTCAAAAGGTGTCAATCTGAATAATTTTTCAATGCGCTACTGATCGGGGGAAAAATAATGCATGGCCGACGTCGCTACTCTTAGTCCCACACCACACTTTTTATGCAAGTTTCATGTTTTTACACCTTTTTTGTCACGCGAGTCACGTTTTCATATAGTCACTGACTTGAAGTAAAAAGTCAAGTGGAAGTGATATTTAGGATTCTTATTGCCTGATGTCTCAAAATTAAGTCCTGAAAATTTGGTATAAATGGGACCAGTACTTTTTTAGAAAGAAGAAAAAAAAAAAGAAAACACCGATATGCATACGACAAGAAAAGTAACCGAGGCAATAAAAAATAATCAAATAAAAAGAAGCCGATTTTCGCATTATTAACACAATTTTGAGAAGCTGATAAGAAAATAGTGTAATTTGTTGAATTATAATCATTAGGGGAAAAAACATTAATGATTATACACACCACTATCCTATCTTTATATTAAAAAAAAAAAAAAAAATGATGATGACGAATGAATAAATGCGTGAATCATAGTTACATACAATTTCTTATAATTTGGTGGGCCACGTTGGAAACTTGTTTCAGTACATTACAACAATGTATTCATTTCAGCAATGTTTGAACAAAAAGAGAAACTATTTAGTTTAGTTGAATTGAATAGAAATGTAAGCCTGCTGCACTGGGTTGACTGCTACAAAAATTTGCAATGATTTTCTACTATTATCCCTGTCTTTTGTTTCGAAATGAATATAATTATGTGTTTCGAAGAGCCGAATAAATAATAAATTAATTAAATTAATACATAAAATGATAATCTCACCTTGTCCTCCCATAAACTGATCTGGGGCGCAAAGGGGTTTCTGAGCGTTTACCGCTACCACAAAGGCTAGAACTACGAGCACGATGAATCGAACCATCTTGGTGAATTAACCTGAGGAAAAAGAAAAACAGACATTTCCTTAAAAATCTGTTAGAATAGATTGTTATTTTAAATTTATTTAACACATTTATAAAACTTTGCAATCATGAATTATTGTATTGGAAATAAAAGTTTGGGACAAAATTTCATTAGACCAAGTTCTTTTTCATAATGTTTTTAGTGTGTGATTTCCTCGCTTTGTGTGTTAAGAAAACATAATAAACACAAACTAACTCTACCCCTATACAATCTACATCCATTATATGTATCATTGAAATGTAAGTATAGGTCTTTCGTTATAAATATAAATTGATCTCTTATCTAAGAACAGAACAAAAAAAAAAATTTTTTTTTTTTTGCTCGAGCTGTATATCTTTAAACCGCAAATTATTCCTGGCCGTAACTTATGTATTCGCAGGCAGGATAAAGAGCAAATGACAATATTATAAAGGATAAAAGTATGAATGAAACGCACTTTAATACAACAACGAATAAATCACACGCTAAATTATGATGAATAAGAAGTACATCTTTAAAATCGAGTCAACACGGAATTATAATTATACAACTATAAGGTTTCGATGCTCAGTGCATCCATACATGTATTTTTAAACAATAACAATTTAAACAGCCTACTTTAGAATTGAAACATCAACATCTGTTTAAGACAACCCTCTAACAACTGTTGTTTAAAGAATGAACATTAATGTTGATATTTTAAACAACTTGCTTTAAACAACTATGATGTTTAAATACCACTGAAAACAACAAGAGTGTTAAAGCTTTAAACGACTACAGGTTGTTTAATTCTTAAACAACGATGTGCGATTAGATTTTTAACAACTTTTTAAATTTTTTTCTAACAGTGTATATTCAAGCAGATGCTAAACGACCCCAAAATACATTTTAAAAACAAAAAGATGCGTTAGCTTACCTGATGTTGGGGAGGTAGAATCGTGGAAGACTTCAAAATTTATTTAAGCTCCTCTGAAGAATTGTCCTCTTATTTATACCTTACTATGGGCCAGCTCATGTTAAGGACCAAACCCCTCCTATGTTTAACTAAGATATCAGTTAAATTTAGGCCTGATGCAATAACGTGTTAGCATAACGCTTGATGAAACACCGCGGTGCACTGCATCTGCTGTTAAATGACTAGTCATTATTTTGTAGACACAATTATATAACCTTTGTGATATCTAGCCCGCTTTTTGTAAAGGTATGTTTACGAACCCAAGGTTATTTCATCAAGCCTAAATTTAAACTAAAAAAACCCATGCCTGCTTTTAAATGACTATTCATTACACATTTGTAAACAAAATTATATAACATTAATTATATCTTGCCCCTTTTTGTAAAGGTGTGTTTACGAATGCCAGGTTATTTTATCAAGCCTAAATTTAAACTTCATGCTAAACAATAGCGTTCATATCGTACCTATAAATGATTTAATCTTTACATGCTTATAAGGTACATTAATTAATGACTTTGGCGTTAACCCTAATATCCCCGCCTCGTCTTTTCCTCTTTTTTAATTATTTTTTTAATTTGTTTTTTTGTATAGTTTTGCGCAACTTTTGAGACCCAAAATTGAAAAAAAAAAAAAAAAAACACCGTGATTTGATGTACAATGCCAATTCAAGCTGAAATTCATAAATGAGTGATTATTTTTTCTTTCGTCGGTTACTTTGTCATGTCGCCGACAAATTGTGTCAAAAAACAATTACAATTAAAAAAAGGGTTACTTAAAAACAAAAAAGATACATACGAAAAAAAAAAAATATTTATTTATAATACATAACAAAGCGAATTTAATACCGTTTTTTTTTTCTTCAGTACAATTCTGTAGGAATGCTATCAATAATATTTACACCAAAATTACAATATTAGCATTCTAGCTTTATTGGTGAATGAGAGCAAAAAGTATGAGTTTCATGCTAAATTAGCATAATTAATCATACAAAATAAAATAAGTTTGGATGAAATCCAGCTTGCAATCGCGTATTTTTATGTCATTTTCTACCATGCATGCAAAACATACATTGGACTTGCGTGATCCGCGGTCAAGATCCTGGAGGGGGGGGGCACAAGACTAAAATGTAATTTGGTCTCATCCCGCATGTTCATGACATCAGTTTTGTACAAGCAGTTCGTCTTATTAACTTTTGGTTTAATTACTACTTTGCCTATTTACCCATTCCTATGATTTCCCCTTTTTTATGTCCAGTTGGTCTATCACCACTTGGTCAATTCCTGTAACAAACTGGTAATACACCAAATATTCATTTGGGCATCAGGCGAAAATGGAATTAGACGAATTAGCAATTAGACCAAATTTTTCAGTGAACGTCTACAAAAACGCGTCTACAAAAACACGTGACCATTTACTTGTGAATTTTAGCCTTTTCAGCCCCCCCCCCCCCACACACTTTTTGCTCAGCTCCACTTTTAACAAAATGATCTTTTAAAAAAAAGTGTGATGGAAAAACACCATTCTCAACTTAAACTTAATTAATTCCGTCGTCAAAACACCATTTCCGTTGGTCACCGAATTCAAAAGTCATATTTACCTAGGCGGCTCGAACGAGTTTAATCCTTGGGCGATTGTCAATTTGTTATTATTTAGTCAACTGCTCAACAAGAATTAATCCTACGTGATAAAGATTTGATACCAGGGTAGTCATCATTTAAGTCGATACCTCCATAATGGGTTTGCAATTAGTCCCGAAATTTAAAAACAAACCCCATTGTCATGATTGTGCTTTATTATTTGGTTGAAGCAACTAGATCAGTGCACCATCGTATACGGAGCGGTAATACATTGTGGTGATTCCATTAAAAGGAAGACAAGATAAATACTGGTTTTTATTGATCAACAAAATTGACAAGAACAAAAAGGAATGTAAATAATGGGAATAAAAACAAAAGCAGTACCCAAATTGAATTTACAAAGGTATTTACAACAATCTGGTAAATGCTTTAGGTGGTCTCTCACCCGAACTCACGTCTTCGAGACTCAGAGACTTAAAAACGTCTCGGAAACATCTTTCTCTCCTTCTCGGCACCCTCTTTCTCTATAGCTTTAGATAAGTTTCTTCACCCTTCTTTTGTAATTAATAATAATAATTTTAGTATTTTACTACAATAATATAAAAACAATGTGTTTCTTGGCATACACAATCACACACACACACACACACACAACACAACAAACAACACAACAAGAACACAATAACAAATACCTGTGTTTTTCCATCGGAAGAACTTAACAAAAAACAAAAAACTTGTACTTGTACAAAATCGTATTATAAACAATGTAAGTGTATTCAGAGAGCAAAGATGAGAGAAAAGGCACTTTAAATTTGATTTTCATGAAATAAAAACAACTTTAATCACAATTCATAACGGCGTCATAAATACAATCATGAACATCTCATAGAGATAATTACAATTATGATTAAAAAAAAAAATCAAAATCGTGAACGTTATGGGAAGCTAGATTGATGGTTTATATTGCAGTCATCATAAATATCTCATTCACTTCCATGGAGCGTATAAATTCATGCGAGCGGCGATCAGCGGGATAGGTTCAGACTTTGCAATCAGGAGTTTAGAAGATGCGAGGAGCGGGCAAGAATTTCAAGTCAGGGATGTGTTTAGGACGCTTTGTCATGTCAGTGTGAGCCTGAGAGAGAGAGAGAGAGAGAGAGAGAGAGAGAGAGAGAGACAGACAGAGAGACAGACAGAGACAGAGGGGGGGGGGGAGAGGATAGAGAGATGCAAATTATTACTCAAATAAAGAGACTCAATACATTCATACCACGAATTACCAAGTACAAAACAGGTTAATAAGTCTGGTTATAACAAAGATTAATTTTTGTTTATGTATATTTTGTGTATTATTGATCTATCAAATATAACCTATATCATGCGTATGGTTGCAATAAATAAAATGCAAATGAAAATGAAAATGCTCCAAATTTTATTGTTCGCAAAGGATATTTATTTTGCCTCTTTTCTCGTGGGTCAAATCTTTGTGTTTCCAATATTTACATTTGACTTACCTCGTTACAGAATGCTGGGAGATCGAACCATCTTTTGGGATCTGAGATTCCAATCTCGACATCGAACCATCCACCTGTAGATACTTGAGCAACTATGAAAGATAAAGGGAAATATTATATTAGAACGGTTAACAGTTTTGGGAGAGATAGCGCTTGAGATATTTTACTACAACTTTGTCAGCTGGAATGAAATTGAGTACACATTACGGTCTTTGTTTTTAATGTTTAATATATCAAAAGGTTATTGAGCAAATTTGATCCAGAAATGAGAGATTTGTTCTCTCTCAATCGATGTCAGTACTCACGTGACTAAATCTGGATTTGCAAAGTAAATAAGATAATTTTGCTTTAAAATTATACCAAAATTATAACAATAATTTTGGAACTACCGTTCATATTTTTGGAATAGTCCTCATTATTTTTCATATTTTGTTTTGACATGTTTGATATATCATTTATCTAATACATAGGAAGATCGATCTCTCATTCTTTATTTAATCTAATTTTATGTCGAGTGGGGCGGGGTGGGTTTTGTACTTACGAAGGTGTGTCTCCGTCGTAGTATGTTCCAATGGAAAGTGTTTGATAGGGGAATGTAGGAGTCCCTGGCCACACTAACAGTGACGTCTCCCTCTATGTTGCCTGTTTCCTCCTTGGTGACCTTATCGACGAAAGTATCGTAGAAGACACCCTTGGCACCCCCTAAGAAACCACGGAAGGCAACAGTGGTATTGGCTGTACATGGTATAGAAAACAAAGAGTAAAGTTAAAGTCCATAAAGTCAAGAGAAGTGTTGTAAATAAATCACCCAAATCGAGTCAAACTAATGTTTGTAATCGTATAGAAGACCCCCTTGGCACCCCTAAGAAACCCCTGAAGGCAACGGTAACATTGGCTGTACATGGTATAGAAAACAAAAAGCAAAAGTATATATGGTACGGGAAGTGGTGTAAATAAATCCTGGATGGGGAGTACACCCTAATCGAATCAAATTAAACATTTAACAAGTAGAGGATGTTAAAATGGGATCACAATTCTATTCCAAATTCGATATCTGTACTCTTTTCTCACCGCATTTCCCCCCTGTATACTTAACATGTAGTTTTTCTTACCCCATAGTATTAAAGAAAAGATCCATGCCATTAAATTAGATTTCAATTTGGTATCTACTGCTATAAACACGTTATTTTAATATATCGTCATGTTAGTATTAAAAAACAAAACAAAACAAAACAAACAAACAACTCAGTCCGCAATCAGTTGGAGAATTGCTGCAGACAGATTTAGGAAACAATACACCCCAAAATATTTCGGCCTTTGACATTAACTATCTTTGATTTCTTATCACTTTTTTTAATCAATAAATGTGGTACCTGTACTAATTTATACATTTCTTTAAAAGAAGTTTGGCAAAAATTATTCAATGATTAAAACTACAAGTTAAAGCAAATACTTACGAGGAAGACAGTTGGATGGTTCAGGTGGAGTTGGTGTCTTGGCACAAAACAAGAACTGGTCGAAGATCACCCACTGAATGCCCTGAAGAGTGGGAATAATGATAATAAATTAACAGAATAGACCATTGCATTATCACAGCAATAATTCGCCACTGCCTCCACCTTCATCATCACCATCACTGACATCAGTACCACCCGGTGCCGCGCCGCCATCGCCACCAGCACCACATTCGTCTTCAATCGCATCGTCACTTCCACCATCGTATCCACAATACCACCAACAACTATAACACCCAAATATTATCATCACTACACATGCAGTTCCCGGCCACCACGGCACCACTCCCCATCAGGCACACCCATTATCACCACTGCTGCTACTATCGTCACCCCCACCGTCACCATCACCACGTTCAGCACAACCACTACCGCATCATCATTACCACTTCCACCATTACCACCAACATCATCACAAACAACAACAACAACAACATCGCCACTTCAAACACAATAATAAGAGATGCCACTCAGAATCATTTTAAAATTATGCAAATTGGCAAAAAAATCCTAAAAAAGCGCGCGTATGTGGGCGAAAAAGCCCCCCCCCCCAAAAA